>ML781049.1:45427-84403 GCA_009831015.1 Picea engelmannii | reverse complement strand
AAATGCACTTTACAATTTTTAGCATGAACTTTTTCAAAAAAAGTAACAAAAGAGAGACTTGAACTCAAGACCTCTTACTTAATAAGACAAGTTTTAACCAAATGGTCTAGAAAAACATATTGTAATGTTCAGAAGGAGGATTGTTGTTGTTTTTGTTATTGTTGTTGAAGAGAGCCTTGGAGAGCATGCTAAAAAAAAAACTATTTTCACACAAGAAAAAAATTTCGCTTCTCGATGACAACAAGGGTTAGATCTCGGTTAGCTTACCCGGAAGATGCACCTTTTCCTATCTGTTTATGATTTGTCGAGATCACATAGGGTGCGTGTAAAAGAGCATATGCATATCTAAAAGAGTAGCAACCCAAAAATAAAAAAATACAAACTGAAATAAAATCAAAATAAAATTTTGCAGAAATTTAAAAAATGTGTATTCAGGCTTTATACCTCTGGATCTAACTGTAATGGCCGTATCTTGGGAAAACAGAAACCTTTTCTAGTGAAGAGAAAAGTGTTACTGAATGAAACGAGTGCTCTGGACGCAATGGAATAGTCCTTTCAGCCCAGAAATGTATGGAAATGCTAGAAAATGGAGATGAGGAAACTCGGCTTCACGATCTCGATCTACAACAACAGGAGTGGGTCTTCAAACAGGCTCTGATTCCATGTTCAACAACATAGGTATTCCAATAGAGGACAAACACCTTCAGTAACCACTCACATAACCAGATCAAAGATCAACACACCAATGTTTTCACGTGGTAAAACCCCTACGGGGAAACATCCATGACCTCATCCAACGCGGCCACTTGGAGCAGTTTATTAATGCAAAGAAAAAGATTACAGAGAGATTTTACAAGAGAGTTTCTCATAATCGATCATCGACAAATGACCCTCCATGCTCTTTAAATAGAGATCATGGACCAATCGGGTGTTAAGCCACAGATCAATGGCCGTTAAGATCGAGGAGAGTATGAACTATTGGATCACTCTATGTCGGGAACATATCGTGACCATCAGATTTCCTAACTACAAATGCATACTAATGCATACTAAAGAAACACACTAAGAAACACACTTTTACCTAATGACATATTAGACCAAGTAGATCTTAACTAACTCCTAAGTGTCTAAATATCCTAACAAGAACTACATGCAAGAAACTTACAGGACAAACACCTTTCAGATTAGTGTGTGGTCAAGAAGCAGTGGTCCCTTTGGAATATTGGATACCTAGTCTATGCATTGCAACCCCTACGAACATGACAGAAATAGGCACATCTCAAGAAAGATTGGCTCAACTTATGGAATTAGAAGAAGACGGGAGTATGGTTGGTTTCCATTAGGAGATACAAAAATCAAAGGACAAATATTGGCATGATAGACACATTAAGAAGAAAAAATTTAAGGAAGGAGATATGGTTCTCCTCTTGACAGTAAATAATTACAGCACCCAGGGAAATTCAGGATGCATTGGCTAAGGCCATATGAGATCAATTTTGTCACAGATGGAGGTGTTGTGCAGCTGCAGGATTTAACAGGCAAAGAGATGCAAGGACTGGTTAATGGTAGTCGATTGAAACTGTATAGGTACATTTGACCCAGTAACCTTCAGTAGTTGCAGTACAGGAAAATACAATTGTACATAGTGTATATAGAAAAAACTGAAAAAGAAAGAAAAAATTGGAAAAAGAAAGAAAAAATTGGAAAAAGAAGAAAAATACAAAAATATGAAGTAGATGGATAAGTGTTTTGCATGTAGTTAGATGATTCAGCGTGCAGAAGAAAGTAAGTGGTATGAAATAACATGAATACATTGCATGCCAGGAAAAGGTGTGGAGACAGAAAAAGCAGTGCACCGGTACAGAAAGTATCCAGAAAAAGGAAAAAGGCGATGGTCAGAAGAGTACAGCGCGACAGAGAATTTATGGCACGACTATAAAAGGGGAAATCATGCATGGAAAGACTCATTGTGAATTTGTGCAGAAGAGAGATAAGGAATAAACTGAGTATGAGGAGGTGATTTCAAGGTGATTCGGAGAAGATTCAGAACAATCTAATCAAGATTTAACAAAATGGCACCAACAAAGGTTGGAGCTCCGAGCTGAACTGCAAGGAAACATGCAGTTCCATGAGGTTTCCACAAGATACAGTGACGTATGGGGTAAACATTCAGCCTAATGGAGTGGTGGACGTGGATTCCATTCCTTCACCAGTCATTGATCCAGTGAGTCCCACGCTTGTAGAAGAAAAGCAGGTTCCAGCGACAGAGGAGATGGAGGTTGAGATGTGGGGAGAAATAGGAAACCCTAGCACAAAACAAAAACCCCGCACAACAACTTGGATTAGGAGCACCACAACATATGGATGAACACGATGATGAAAGAACAGAGTTGGGTTAGCCTAGATTATAGGCCAAATAAGATGTTACGGGCCAGCAAGATCCAGACGCTGAAGAAGATGAGGAAGAAAACCAAGAAGTAGGGCCATCAGCAGGAAAGAGGAAAAATAGGGAAAAACATGTCACGCTAATAACACCAACCAAACAGAAGGAGATAGAGTTGTCATTACCACAAATACATGACCAATTCAAATTATTTGGTGATATGTTAGGGTTTGTGAACAAACTAAGGTATTTTGATCATGATGTGACAGATACGGACAAGTTCCTAGAGTTTGTTCAGCAAGTGTATATGGAGAGCAAAGGATCGGGTCCATTAGGGGATCCAACTCTGGAGCCAAATTAGTGGATTGCAAGTTTATATAACATAGGGATCATGAACCTGCTAAATATTCCCCATTTTGGGAGGGGAAAAGATGTAAATTCTTGTGTGAAATAGTTACTGGCACTAGTACATGCAGGTATCTTATGGATGGATAGACCATAATCAATAGATGTGGATTTAATTGCAGAGATCATAGTTCTACCTAGAGATGGAGAAAAACATGAGCACTGCATGGATGACAAGAAAAAGGAAATATCTTTAGCAGAGGAGATGAAGAAGAAATATGGCCCTGAGAGAGGGTCCCGAGGAATAATCATTAACCGAATCAGTGAACCAGAAAAAAGATTGGTGAAGAAATTGATGGCATGTAAATTGTTGAGGAAATGTCGCAAGGAATAAGCACATGCATGATTCATAGAAGAAGCAGCGTAGTGCATAAAGGGGAGCTTATTGAGTTGGGACCCATACTTACTAAATTTGTTTTTAGAGTAATTTAAAGATGTGCATGATTTAGGCGCATAGTTCCATTATTCATGGTTGATTATATTGATAGCATTGGTTGGTTGGGGAGAACCAAAATACAGTGGATTTTTCCAAAGGATAGGAAAGAGTTTCGCATCAAAGTATACAACAATATGGCACACTTCAGATCCAAAGAAGAGGAAGGAAAATTCTACCAATTTTTCCATGTTGTTTGATGAGATGCAGGGAAAGCTAGACAATACATGGAGAATACCACCAGAAGTGGTGATATAACAACAAGGAATAGCAACTTTTAATGTTTCTAGACACAACATGTGGATCCAGGCCAAAAGGGATCCTAAGAAGGAGTAGTTACAATTGAGGTATTGTGTCACACGAGAAGAAGTGTAGTGGGCCATGAAGGATTGGCCTGAGGAATGGAAGGTGCCAGTGATTTCAAAGAAGGTACCCATATCTAAGAAGAAAGTAGAGGCTATCCCTTCAAGACAGTCAACTAGTCCAGCAACCAGTACAAGGAAGGCAACAAAGTGCGCAAAAGAAACAAGGGGTAGCATAACAATTAGAAATCCAATACAAAAGAATATTATCCCAAAGCCTTCTGATCCAAATTTTTTGAGCAGAACGAAATGAATATAGATTATTAAAATATGATTAACACAAAATAACAGAGATATAGTAAAACTGGTTTTCTATTCAATAAGGAAATAAGCTGAAATTGTAAAATACAACAGAAAACAAGCTTGTTGGAATGGTGGTGGCTTATCTCTGAGAAGATATGTGACGGATGCGCTCATTCGCAAGAAGATGATTACAATGAGGCTTTGAAGGAATTTTTACAATAAACACGAATGTCAAAAACCCTAGACATCCAAAAACCTAACCCTAGGAGATGAAGCACCAAAAGTCATGTGGGCCCCGTTTGGGTAAGTTAGTACATCAACTTCGCAAGGTCGTAACTTTTGCATACGATCTTTGTTTTAGGTGCATGATAGCCCGTTGAAAAGGTCTAACCGAGAAGAACAATTTTCGACTAGTGCAGGAAAGTTGTTTTAGTAGTCACTTGGGCCCCAAATCCCCAAAAAACGTCGTTTAGGGCCTCAAAATGACCATGAAAGTTTGGAACCCGAAAAACTGTCGAAAAACTGCCAAGGTGGAAAACTACTTTTCGAGCCAGTGGAATAGGTGGGTGGCCACCAATATCCACCTGGATAAATCCTCCCTCCTTATGAAGCAATGGTCTCCATTGCGTTGAGTTCCCCCATCAGATGAGGAAATTTATACTGAATTTGGCCTCGGGTGAGCCACTTGCCTTGGTGCAGGAGCTTCCCTGCTTTGACGACTCGATAAAGTTGGATCCTTTATTATCGAGTGCCCTTGATATGTGTGTCCAAAATCTGATCATTGGATTCATGTTGCATGTATTCAAGGTTGATCTTTGTTGGTGTCAACTGCTTTGTTATCTCTGAGGTGTCCAATAATGGTGGGAAATATGGTCGAAGGAGAGCCACGTTGAAGACTAGGTGCAAGCCCAGGAAAGGGGGAATGTTGAGCTCAAAATAATTGTCACCCATAGCCTTCCTGATGGTGTACGACCCATAACGGAATGGGAGAATCTTCCGATGGGGCCCTGTAAGGCGTTCTTTCTGCAAGTGCAACCAAACTTTGTCACCCACCTGAAACTTATGTGGCACCGATGTTGATCATGGCGTTGCTTGTACTTGGCATTAGACTTCTGTAGAATATCCTGACCCTGTTGGTGGATGTGTTGGATCAGCTCAATGAACCTAGTGGCTTTGTTAGCTTTTGGTGGAGAAGGGGACGAATCGACCGAGGTGGTCACCAGGGGTAGTGCAACATCCATGGGGCCCAATGGTTGGAATCCCAACCCCACCTGAAAGGGGTTGTGTCCAGTTGAGCTATGCAGGGCTCGGTTGTAGCTGTGTTGTACATAGGGAAGAATCTCATCCCATGTGTGAGGGTGTTTTGAATTATACATGTGAAAGATATGTACGATCATCTGATTGACGAACTTAGTTTGGCCATCTATTTGGGGGTGGAATGCAATGGATTTGGTGAGTTTGGTATCCAGTAGTGACCAGAGGCTCGACCAAAATGTGTTGAGGAATCGACTGTCATGGTCTAAGATAATGGTTTTTGGGATCCCAAAATGTACCCATAATCATTCAAAGAAGATCTTGGCAGTGGCTTTTGTTGTGATGTTCTTCTTGTAGGCGGATAGAATCGCCATCTTGGAAAAGCGATCAACAACCACAAAAACACAGTCATTCCCCCTCTTGGTGGAAGGGAGGCCTAATATGCAGTCCATTGAGATGGATTCCCACGGCCTGTCAGGGATAGGCAGAGGGGTGTACAGGCCATGTTTCTTAGTGGTCGATTTGGCAATAGCGCGGGCAGTGCAGGACATGATATACTTTCTTACCTCCTATCGAAGTTTCGGTAAGTATAAATGTTTTTGCAACATTGCCACTATATTTTCGGCCAAAGTGTCCTGCCACCCGACTGTATTGGGCTTCCCAGATTAGCTTTGCTCACTCACTTGATGGAATGAAAACATGTCCCAGATGGAAAAACATCCCATCCAAAAGATGGAAATTATTGACAATTGCGTTTGAGCCCAACATTTGGTAGGTGGTGGAGAAGTATGGGTCTGTCTCATAGAGTTGGGGCCATCCAGATGTCTCATGGCTGCAAGATTCTAGCACTATGGTGAGTGTCGCGACTAGTTAACTGTTGAGGCAATTAGTGACGCAGTTGATGCTTCTTGTTTTATACTTGATGTTGAGGTGGAATTGTTGCAAGTATGTGGACCACTTCTTATGGCAGCCATTCTGCAATTTTCCTTGTGTTTGCATGAATTGCAGTGGCTTTTGATCAATGTGGATGATTGTCTCCTTCCCAAGAATGTAATGTCTCCATTGGTGGTAGGCTTTCACAATGGAGTACATTTATTTATCATAAGTAAGGTACTTACGAACAAAATCTAATAGTGTCTCACTATGATAGGCCATGGCATGGCCGCACTGAGTGAGAACGACGCCCACAGCATAGTTTGAGGCATCTATCTCGATCTCAAAGGGCTATTGTAGGTCCGGTAGTGAAATCACTGGGGATTAGCACAAGCACTGCTTCAAATCATCAAATTCTTGTTGTTGGGACTGGCCCCACACAAATTTTTCCTTACCACCACCTCTGGTTATTTGGCTGAGGGCCCATGCAATATGGGTGAATCCCAACATGAACCTGCGGTAGAAATTGACAAGTCCCAAGAATCTTCGAAGCTCGGTGAGTGTGGTTCGGGCTGGCCAGTCACAGATGACTTGGATCTTGGTTGGATCCACATGTACACCATGATAATCAACGATGTAGCCCAAGTAATGGACCCTGTCCACATCGAAGGAGCATTTTTCCAAGTTGGCATATAGCTTGTGTTGACGCAGGGTGTGTAGACCCTGCTGAATATGTTGCAAGTGTTCTGCCCAAGTCTTGTTGTAAATGAGAATGCCATCCAGATACACCATTACAAAATTATTGGTTAATGGTCGTAGGATATCATCCATCATTCTCATGAAAGTGGCTGGAGCATTTTTCAAACCAAAGGGCATGACCAACCATTCAAAAATACCTTCCTTTGACTTGAAGGTGATCTTCCATACATATGTTTGTTCTATCGGGGCCTGGTGGTAGACAGACTTCAAATCAATCTTACTAAAGTATTTAGCCCCCGTTGGCTGATCAAGGAGGTCGTTGATTAGAGGAATCGGGTACCGATTTCTGACTGTGATTTTATTCTGAGCCCGGTAATCAATGCAGAGTCACCAGGTTCCATCCTTCTTTTGTACCAGCACGATTGGGCTCCCGCAAGGTGATGAGATGGGACGGATGTGCCCCTTATGGAGCAGTTCTTGGATCTGTCGCCTTATCTCCTCATTCTCTAATAGAGAGTGGCGGTATACTGGCCCATTGGGCAGTGATGCGTCGGGGGTCAGATCGATGAGGTACTTGACCTGACCGTGCAGAGGTACCCTGGTAGGTGAGGAGAAGATATCTGAGTATTCTTCCACGACCTTATCTACTTGATTTTATTGTGTGGAGAGGTCGGCCACGAAGACCCTGGATGTGGCTGCAATCTTTCGCTCATTCTGAGAGCGAATCAGGAAGAAGACAAAATTCCTCGTCTAAGAGATGACCTTCTTGCATTGCTTGGCAGAGATCAAGGAAATAGCACTAGGAGGGACTGCCTCAAGTATCCTATACAATTTTCTGTTCAAAGTAATAATAACACTACAAGGCCTAGGCTCATATACAACATGATGTTTCCATAAATAAGGTTGGCTCAAAAGAACATTACAAACTTCGAGAGGAGAAACATCACACAATACCTCGTCTTTGAAGGGCTTGTTGTAGTATGATAGTCGACATTGTTGGTCGACGCAGAGATGATTTCTTAGCGTAGCCATCTAATGGTGTAGGTTTGTGGGTGCGGCGTTGTCGGTAGGACCAGCCGCTTGAAGACCTCTGTTGAGATGAGGTTCTTTTGGATACTGCTATCAACGATGAAGTGTAGTGGGGTGCCTTTTACCCACATCTGTGAATGGAAGAGGCGCTCGCCTTATTCTGGCTCATCTGGTTCACCAGGTTGGATCTTGGTGGTAGCAACGATGGCATTGGGTTCTGCGTCAATGATTTGTCTTCACCTTTCTGGTTCTGACTCAGAGTCAGAAACCGCATCTGATTCAGAGGCTTTCACTTCGACCACCAACGACTGCTTTGAGCGACAATCAACAGTGTTATGCCAAGGGCTCTTATGGAAGCCACACCACTTCCTGGTATCTTTCTTTGTCTTTCTGGTGTCCTTATTTACTTGCAACTTGGACTGGTTTTCCTGATACTATCCATATTTGCTATGTCCTTTGTTCTGTGGGTTGGAGCCACCCTTTCCTGGATTTTGCTGTGAGGGGTTCCCAGGCCAAAATTGTCACATCTTTTGTTTGAGATTCTCCTCGATTTTGACGACATATCGATAGGCCACGCCCAAGGATGAGATGTCCAGATATTCAATTTTGGTCTATATGTATCTATGTAGAGCACTGGGATACTTGAGCACTAGATGTCGCTCTAAATCTTTGATACCCATCTTGGTGCGCAAGGTATGGAATATATTTGTGAACTCTGGCATTGCTTGGTCTCTTTCTTGCCACATTGTGGTCCATTTTGTATACAAGTCGACATAACTTCCGACAGGGTAGTATTGTTCCTTAATAGCATCCCTGAAGGATTCCTAGGTGGTCGCGACTATAAATAATTAGGATTCATTTGTTTCCTTTTGCTCACAGAAAGTTTCCCACCAATATTTGACATGGGGAATGGCTTTGAGGAGTGCAAAAGTAATCTTTTATCTATTCGAAAAGTTATGAATAGAAAAATACCCTTCTAGTAGATTCAACCACTTGTCTACATCATCTGTGTCTATCTAATCTTCAAATATAGGAATATCGAAGTTGATTTGTACCTTGAAAGGGGCGGCGCCTCCGCTCAAGGAAGATGCGTCGCCTATTGGTAGTCACCAAAGGATTTGCGCAAAACTATCCATCATATTGTTCCTCTGTTGCATGAGGGCTTCCTCAAGAAAAATTTTGAAAGGATCTCATGTCCCGTCATATTTATTTTCTTTTCCATGAGAGGTCACTTGGGCGTGAAAGAGATTTTTTCCTCAAGAGAAACAAGCTCGAGACCCAATTCTTTGTACCCTAACCTCGTTGGGGACATGCATTAAGACGATAAGGAGAAGACCGCTCTAATACCACTGATCCAGATTTTATGAGCATAAAGAAATGAATATAGATTATTAAAATATTCTTAACACAAAATAACAGAGATACAGTAAAACTGGTTTTCTATTCAATAAGGAAATAAACTAAAACTGTAAAATGCAGCGGAAAACAAGCTTGTTGGAATGGTGGAGGCTTATCTCTGAGAAGAGATGTGACGGTTGCGCTCATTCGCAAGAAGATGATTACAATGAGGCTCTGAAGGCATTTTTAAAATAAACAGGAATTTCAAAAACCCTAGACATCCAAAAACCTAACCCTAGGAGATGAAGCGCCAAAAGTCATGTGGGCCTTGTTTGGGTAAGTTAGTACATCAACTTCTTGGGGTCATAACTTTTGCATACGATATCTGTTTTAGGAGCACGATAGCTTGTTGGAAAGGTATAAACAAGAAGAATGATTTTTGAATGGCCTAGGTGAGTGATTTTGCTAGTCAATTGGGACCAAAATCCCCAAAAAACGTCGTTTAGGGCCTCAAACCGGCCCCGGAAGTTTGGAATCCGAAAAACTACTGAAAAACTGCCAAGGTGGAAAATTGTTTATCGAGCCAGTGGAATAGGTGGGTGACCATCGATATCCACCTGGATCACCTTCAGTGCAGAAGAAGGAGAGCGCAGTGGAACTCAGTGGAGAAGGAGTGTAGAAAGAGACTAATGTTCCTACACCAGAGGAAACAGGAGGAGGAAGTCTCCTAGACTTAGAGATACTAGCTACAACTACGTAGACAGAGACTTTGCCAATGAAGAGGATATTATTACATAGAGGAGGGAAGCGAAATAATATGAAGGTGCATAAGGGCGTGCCTGAGATTACATTAATAGAAGATTATGCGGAGTTGGTCACAGAGAATGTACAGGACCGCACTGGAGAGACGTGGTATGATGCAAAAAAGAAAAGGGAGGAGATAGTTAGGAAGTTGACAGAAGTTAAGGATACACTTGAATAACTACAACTGACTACATCGTAGCAGAGAGAATAGGCGCAACAAAAAACTTCTCAAGAAAGACTAGTTCCAGCGTAGGAGACAGTACATATTATAGAAATGGGGAGCAACAATTTTTGTATCACTCAGGAGATGTTGGAGGTGGATGAGGAGATAGTGAAAAATCAATTAAGGTACATGGATCATTTGTACTTGGCACTGCCCAAGGTTCCAACAAATTTGTTGTATAAACTTCAAATCAGTGTCGTGTTGGAGATGCAGTCAAGGGCCCACGTAGATGTGACAAGTCTACAATTGGCCAACGAAGTAAAGAATTCATTTGAGATAACACTTAATCAGGTGTAGTTTGAGAGAGATATTGTAAATCAACGCACTGGCATAATGGAGTAGTATGTGGAAGAAGTGTTTAAAACAATTCTTGACAGCACGCAGGACAGGAAAATACCAACAAAGGAGAAGATTGAGAAGATAATGCAAACTATGGAGGCATATAGGAACCACATTACGGAGTTGACAGACCTCCTACCAACACCTAACACCCCACAAGAAGTTAGAACACAAAGGGAGCAAGAGGTGACAGGTCATTTGGAGAGTGTTGCGTAGAGCATCCAGGAAATCACAGAGTTGTATAAGAGGAGTGTGTAGTTGTGGACAAATTTGCAGGAGGATGACAAACTGTAGGAGTTAGAATAGAAGGAAGAAGGGGTCAATACTGCAATGCGGGAATTAAAGCAGAATCTGAAAATGATGGAAATAACAAACAAGTTGAAGAGTGCACAAGAAATGAAGAACTTGTAGGTAGAATTGACGAGCATACAAGAAGAAAAGTAGGTAAGGTAGGCGCAGTTGGAGCCACTGCAAGAAGGTGCAAAGAAAATGCTGACATAAATTGATGTAGCTAAGGGCCAGGTTGAACATGTTGGATTGGAGAGTGAATAATTGATGAAGGAGCCTATTATTGTGCAGACTGTGGAGACTATTGCAGAGAAGAGTGCACAAGCAAAGTTTAAAGTTTAATATATTTCAGGCAGGTTCCAGGAGCTAGAGAAGTCAGTGCAGGAGGAACACACTACCTAAGTGGCTCAGGACGAGCCATAGGTGAGTGTTGGGGGGCTTTTGGTGCATGTCATTTTGGGGAACAACGCAACAATCAAGGAAGACAGTTAGAAAAGGGACCAGAAAAGAAGCGTTTGCCATATAATAGGGAAAAGTAGTGCGAGGAAGCAGGAAAGTCAAAGGAAGAAGGACGTGGATCAACCACACGCAGGAAGTTGGAAATTGGACAAACCTAACTCAACTAGGGTTAGTGGGTTAGAGTTTCGGTCATTGTTGTAATTATTTTTAACCCATTTTTGTAGTATAAATATGTGTTGTAATATCTGAGGAGATCTAGTTTGGAGAGTCAAGTTTTGGAGTGAGTTTTTTGGTAGGATTGCTTGAGCTATCTAGTTGTGGAGCTATTTTTGGAGAAGATTTAGTTTTTTAGAGATATGCATTGTAACTGAGGGTAAGGTCACAAGTTGTGGATCTTGGTGCAACCTTTTCAACCTCATCATTATCACTATCTTTTGTAACCGGATGTAATGCACGCATCACAATGAACTTGATGAAGAACAATAAAAGAGCAAATAATGTCAGATCTTTGTGGACATAGCCCGAGGAGGTGAACCACGGTAAAACCTTATGTATTTGTGTGGAATGTTTTTCTTAATTCTTGCAATTAGTTAGTTATGTTGAATGGATGAATTTGTTAGTAGTAGAATGTAGTGCGCAATAGATATTTACTGTAAAATGAATTTTAATGAATGAATGTGATTATAGTATGTTAGATATGGATATTATGTTGTATTGGAATAATATATCTTGTATATGTTGAGGTAAAAATCATGTCTACCATCCCCATAGTAGCCTCCATTCCAAGGTTGTAGACATTTAGGTCCTGCAATCACCCATAAAGCCATCTCGGGCAAGACTTCATTGTGCACTATGTGCGCAGTGTTTCCTTCTAGTCTCCAGAAGGGTTGATGGTTTGCATGGTTTTTTTGGAAACCTAAAGTAGAACCCGAGTCATCCCACACATCCAACAAATATCCTTATAAATTTTTTGGATGGCTTGTTGTATTCTCTCTACCTATTGCTCAACCTCATCCTTCTCCTTCATTATTCTTTCATCCTTCTCATCAACATCAATCTTCTCCTTCAGTATCATGTCAACCTTTCCTCAGCTACAGTCTTCTCCTATGCATCATTTGTATACCCTTGTTGAAGCTATGTGTTCTCTATTGCTACCTTTTCCAACTCGTTTGATGTTGATTATGCACGGAACCGCATCTCTTGCACAATGTTGATGTGCAAGCCATGTAGTACTGTGGTGGGCATCTGTGAGATGATTAATTCCAGTTGACTTAGTCGTTGTACCTTCTCCTGCATCTTAGGTGGAGGAAAATCAATCACATCTGGTGAAATATTCACCACTCTGCGCCCTGTGGCCATGTTTGAAAATTAAGATGTGGACCCTGCCTACCCAGTCGGGATTGTTGATGGTCCTTCATTAGGTCAGCGCTCTAGAGTTATCCTCGTTTCTTCCAAGAGCTGTTGGAATGTTTTTAATTGTTCCTAAACCTGCTGGTGTAGTTCTTCTTGCTTGTGTGACGCTTGCTCAATTGATTCTTCTATGGCGTATCTGACTTGATAATCGATTTTATCAATGTCATCATCTATCAGAGTATAAAAGGTTGGATCTTTGTAATATTTCTTCTTCTTGTGTGCAGGGGGGTTGGTGCCTTAACCTTTTCTTTCCTTTTCTCTCTGACAATTCAGTTTGTTTTCTGCGTGTGTTGTGTGTGTTGTGTGTCTCTAACCTGTTCATCACCCTGTCCATTTCCATGTCCTTCTATGTCATTTTGTTGGTGCTATGACTTTGTTTTATCTACTAGAATCTTCCACTATGTATCCCAATATTTCATGATCAAGTGGATATCTTCTTTCGTGATCTTGTATTTTGTTTGGCCCCATTCTTCTCATTGGTCCTTCTTTGCATGTACATAGATATGATGTTGGTCTACTTTGAACCGCGCAACCAAGGTGTATGTGTCTACCACTTGTTATGAAATGTGTGGTGTATTCTTGATGCAGTGTCAAATCCTTTCACCATATAGGAAGAAATCAACATTAGTGTCAATTTGTCTTCTTTTATTAGTTGTGTACCATAAGTCTTGGTACTTAGCCGCTAAACATGGCTTGCCTATGAGTCCCAAAAATTGTGTGTCCTTCAGCTCTCCCCATGTTGCGAATGAAATCAGAATTAGCAGCCATGGATAATGGAACTCCATGCCTCTATCATATGCTTCTGAGCAATCGAATGGAATTGGTTCAATAAGTACGATGCCCAGCTCATTCAGACCCCTTCGACACACTTTTTTGTCATTGTTATCACTTATGGTGGCACTTGATATTTTCTACATCTCCTCGATAGCTTGCATGTCAATGTCTATGTTGCAATACTTATTGTTGGGTTGCATATGCTTGGCACATCCAAGTCGTGCACACCTATAACTTTATGAATTTTTTCTCCCATTGCCTCTAACAGAGTCATGTCATTTTTCTTGTCGACAAATAGCAAATTTGGATATTGTGCCTGCATTGGTAAGTCTGTGATCCTTTCAATCAGGTCTGTATCTATTGATATTGGCATGTCCAACCACAAATAACCTTCATGCACACAAGTTAATAGAAACTTGACGCATGCATTTACCTTCTTGCTTCGGTCGAAATGTGGAATGTCAAACAGGTTTAGACTGCTTGCTCGCTCCAATCCTCTTACCCATACTTTTGGAACTGGTATTCTCTAGTTCGTTGTTGGGTATGTCCTCAGTTCTAGGTAGTGGTGTGGTGCAAGTTCAGGGAACTTCATCGTGTATGTAATATCACAGTCTTCATATTTGAGTTGTGGCACCCTCCCAAGCATGTCTTCATCAACGATGACCCCTTATGGGATGTCATACATCACCAACTCGTAGTAGGGAGTCTTCTGCAATGTCATTGGTGGGGAATCATCTTTACATGGCAGGATGTAGTCATAAGGAAACCTTGGCTACGACGACGATGCTCCCAGAGGCTCCTCAACCTTTGATTCTACCATTTGTGCTCTTGTTTTGGATTTCTTCGGTAAGGGAATTGTGGCTTTTGGTGATGCCATTTTTTGTAACTTGGTTACCAATGACATTGTTTCAAATCTGGGATTCTTCTTGGCTCTGCAATATATTTCTTGGATCTCTCTTACTCGCATGCAACTCTAACTAACAATAACCAATTCTTGTCGACCCTTCGTGGTTGTTGTGCCCCCTCGCCAATTTCCCATGTCCCTTCACGCATAAATTAACTGTCTCATCCGCCAGTGATGTGATGAATGCTTGATTTAATGTTTCTTTACTACCCTGTCTTTTTTTGGATGTTTACCTCATACTGCCAGTATGGTATGATTCTAGGTGGTTGTTTCCATTTATGGCTACGCATCATCTTTATGACTTGTCATTAATGCTCTTTAACCATCGATTCCCCCCTTTTAATGACTTTAATGGTCGACATGGTCCTATTCCACGTGTTTCTTCTGTGCACACTTAATTGTCTCTGTGTTGTTTATTTTATCTGCACAACACTCATTGTTTCTACACCCTTACGCTCATTACAGTAAATTACTTCAAAAAAAATTCCTATTTTTCCTTCGTTTTTCTTTTCTCTTTTTCCACTTTTTATTTTTTTTGTCTTTTTCCTACTATAATACACTATTATGGTACATTCGGCCTTGCGCAGCTCATATTAATGCACATACGATCATCCATCTCTATATAGTTTCATCCAACTTCCATTCACCATTCCTCCCATGGATTCTCCATTCAATGTTTCCAACTACACAGCACCTGTTTCCGTCACACGTTGAATCATGTATGGTCTTAACCAATGCATTCGAAACTTTCTTGAATGTTGCACAAACTTATTGTTGTATAGTAATACTAAGTCCCCCACTTGAAACTTTTTATGTTTAATATGTCTATCATGTCATGCATTTTCACTTTCCTTCTAAACTTGTTGGTGGAAACCTGTGACAAATCGATCTTCCTCAAGATGTACCAATTGTGATAATATCTCCTCTACTGCACCAAATTCTAAAAGATCAATAATCCCTACAACGCGAAGGCTAGGCACAATAAACTCTATCGGCATTACTACTTCTTGCCCATAGACCAACCTAAAAGGTGTATGTCCTGTCAAAAAAAAATTGGTAGTCTTATATGCCCTTAATATTGCAGGAATCCTTAAGTCCCAATCATATCCTCCTACATTGCAGATCTTTGTAAGAGTATTCACCAAAATTTTATTAAAAGATTCTACTATCCCATTGGACTGAGGGTGATACAATGTACTCTTCTGATGATGACTTTGAAATTCCTTAGTCAATGTTGCAACTGTCCTATTTAAGAAATGTGTTCCTTGATCACTAATTAGAATGTGTGGGCATCCAAATCATGTGACTACATTCTCAAATAGAAACCTCGCAGCAATCTCCACTATGCAATCTATGACTCATGTTGCTTCTGCCCATATGATCAAATACTATGTCACAATGATTATATACTTATCTCATGATCATCTCGTTGGTGGGTTGATTGTTCCAACAAGATTTATTGACCATTTATCAAATGCCTGCAACGTAACCTATGGGTGTAAAGGAATATCATCCCTTCTGGTTGAATTTCCCACCCTTTGACAAACATCACATGTCTAACACTATTCATTAGCATCCTTATGAAGTGTGGGCCACCAGAGCCCTGTGCACAAAATCTTTTGTGTTGTCGCTTTTCCTACATAATTTACTCCTGCAATTCCTCTGTGCACTTTTGAGAGTATCATTGGACTTTCATACTCTAATACACATTGTCTCAATATTCCATATGCACCTGACTTGTATAAGTCCCTTGTAATTAACCGATAATTTGTTTCTTTAACCACTAATTGTTTCTTCTGCGCAACTATCATGTCTGACGGGGCCATTCCTGTACTTAGAAACTACACAATGTATGTGAAGTAGTCATCCACCATTTTAACTACAAATAAGTGTGAATTCGTAAATTTTTCATCTAAATTCCCTGCATCTTCTCCTGGGAGTATGCGTGATAAATGATATGGTCCTGCATTCAACTTCCCTAGTTTCACAACAACCTCAAAATCACATTCCTAGAATAATAGCAACCATCTGCATATTCTTCCCCCCAACAATGGCTTGTCCACTCAATATATTAGTGCATAATGGTTTGTATACATCTTAAAGTGAGAACCCAACAAGTAATTTCTAAAATTATGTAGCGCATATACTATTGCCAATCCTTCTCATTTTGTGGTAGTGTAATTATTTTATGCTATTGAAAACTTCCTACTTGCAAAAGCAATTGTGTGGTTTATGTCTCCTTCCCCTAGTTGAGATAGTATTGTGCCCAAAGCTATGGACGATGAATCCACATGGACATGGAACTCCTTCTTCCAATATAAGAATTTCAAAATTGAAGTAGTCACTAATCTATGCTTCAATGTATCCAAACCCTTCTGACAATCCTCATTCCATTGGAACTTAGCTTCCTTCTTCAACAGCTTCTTCATAGGTGTTGTAATCTGCGCATAACCCTTAATGAACTTCATGTAATATCTTGTATGACCCAGGGTTTCTTTCAACTATATAATTGAGGTGGGTGGTTGTAAGTCCAAAATCATTGCAATCTTGGAATGATCCACTAATAAACCCCGCTTATATACCACATGGCCCAACAAAATTCCAAAAGGTGTGCAAAAAATACATTTCTTCAAGTTCAGTGAAATATGACATTGTCTACACCTATCCAACATTAGCTTGGGTATTTCTATGTGATATTTCAATAGACTAAACACAATCTAGTCATCTAAGTATGCTTCAAAGAACTTATGAATAAATTCCTTAAAATTTGCAACAACAACTCTTGAAAAAACTGCAAGTGCATTCTTTAGTCCAAAGGGCATCATTGTGTATTGATAACTTCCCCACTCTGTTGAAAAAGTAGTCTTATGTTTGTCTTCATGTGCAATCCTTATCTAATGATATCCTGAGAATCCATCTGTGAAAGAGTAGGTCTCCTTCCCTCCTACATTCTCCAGCACTTCATTTGTACAAGGTGTTGGAAATGGATCATGTAGACATGCATCATTTAGCTTCCTTCTGTCTACACAAATCTTGATTCCTCGTGTTTTCTTATCCTGTACCACCATTGGACTTATCCATTCTTATTCCACCACTCATTCAATAATCCCTACTTCCAAAATTCATTCTATCTATGCTTTCACCTTCTCTTTATACTTCATATTTAACCTGTAGAGTCTATGTCGCACTGGCTTTGCATCTGGTTTCAAAGGGATATTCATATCTGAGAATGTAGTTGGGAATAGATATTGATACTTGTGCAATAAATCTGCAATATTCTCCATAGTTTCATCATTCCAATAATTTCATATATATTCCCTCATCTATCCCCTTCATCTCTGAGAATGTAGTTGGGAATAGATCTTGATACTCGCGCAATAAATCTGCAATCTTCTCCATAGTTTCATCATTCCAATAATCACATATCTGCGCAAAATTTGGGTTTTCCTTTGTCCCAATATTTACCTTTTGTATCTTTAGTGTCTACGTATACTTAGAAAATTCAAGCTCTGGCCCTTCTACTACGGGTTCCTCCTCAGTTTCAGGTACTTGTAGATTCCTTGGATCTTCTTCATCGTGTTCTTATTTAGAAACATTGTAATGTTCCAGTAATTCATGGACAGTCATAGAATCTATGTGCACAGTGCACACAGGTACCACCCCCATTGGCCCTTATTCTGAAAAGATATTGGTTTGAATAACATGTAACGTTTCATCTACCAATGGAGTTTCATGTTCAAAAGTAAATTTTACCTAGTACCTATGAGTCAACTCATCCCAGTTTTTTGTTTCTCTGTGCATTTCCAACTCCAAGTACCAATTCTTAGGCATTGTATCAAGTGTGTGTATAAACCAATGTGTCCATTCCTTCTTTGGTATCAATCCCCATATGTTTTTGCACTACACAATATGATTTGTTGGGTCGCTTATCCATGTATACTTCTACGCAATATTCTCCACCTTGGTACCAAATATCATTTGCATTAGTCTTCTAAACTGCGACCAGTCTTCCATTCCCTCTGTGTCCAGCCCACCATCTTGTTGTAGTGGCCTTCAAGACAACATCTAGTTCCAATAGTCTTTTTTGTTCAGGTAGTTGCAACTCAAACACCTTTACAAACAAGCTTATATCAATCAATCCATCATACCTGGGTGGATGACATAACTATGTTCCAATCCAACGCAATGATCGAGTTATGTGTGCACATTGTCTAGTTGATACTTCTTGCATCCTCTGTTTCCAATGTTCCATACCTTCCTCTAAGTCCCACGCACATGAGCTAATTCTTCTCCAACTTAGCGCACCATTTGTAGTGCGGTTAACATATTCATCCATTCGCGCAGTCATATTATACAAGTTTCAATTGTTTCCCTCTCGTTGGCTCTATATACCTCTTTCCTCTTTCCTTCTGTCAGATCCAATGGTGCATAAACCTTCAAGTCCCCTACCTCAAATATCATTTCCCTCATTTTCAAATTAATGATCGTCAGATTGTCAAAGCCCCATTCTAAACTCATTAGTGTTGGATATGGCTGACTATCATCCACGATCTTGATGACTTTGAAATCTGCTACACTATGCACCCCATCTATATTCACGTGTACTCTTGTCAATCATCCAACCAGAACTATCTCGTGTTGGGTTTTCAATCTTAACTAGATAGGAGACCAAATCAACTTGGATTTCCCCATCATTTCCCATGTATGCTTTGGTAACACATTGACATCGGAACCCAACTTTAAAATAACGTTATCCATATCATATTCCCCAATCTGTGCACTTAATCTAAATTCTTCGTTGGTCCTATTTTTACGTAGTACCTGGTTTACTACCCTCTATGTGGCAGGAACTTCCCTTTATTGTCCACAATGATCAAACATTTCACATAATGCATTCAATGAAGTTTCATCTTTCATCAATTCTACGCAACTTCTCAAAACTCTCTTAGAGTACTTACCTTCTCAAGTGGATTTTCTTTTATAATACGATCACAGAAAAGAGGCACAGATGATGTTGATTTCCTTCTTTCCTCCATTCGTCGCATCAACCCCTATTCTATCTCCTCTATGTGTAACACTTGATATTATAGGTCCTTCATTTCATTTATCGGTTGATATCTTATGTACGTTCTTATTTGGGTTCTCGTTCTGATTCCCCCTTGTCTGCCACTTTGCAATTAGTTGAGGACAGTCTTCTATCACATGGTCCAATGTTCTACAATATGTGTAGGTTGTACATGGATTCAGCAGTACTGAGTAAAGTGTCCTGGTTGATTACAATTGTATCATATTATTGGTCCTCTACCTCCTCTGCCAAAATTTCCTCTTCCTTGACCTCTGCCAAATCCTCCTCGATTTCCTGGATTAAATCATATCTAATTGTTATATTGTGGACCCCCTCCTTATGTCACATATTTTTCCTCCTAAATTCTCTACATATCTGAAGTGCACTCTCTCATCAAATCGAATGCAAGAAAATCCTTCTCTTCGTGCCCTACTAACTTGCAAAAGTTGAAAAATACGTTCCTTGGCGTAGTTGGGTATTTCTGCAGTAATGGGCACTCAGTCGGATGATGTCCTCATTTCTTATATATTTCACAGTATCCTCCTCCTAGTAATGGATTAGTGCTCCAGCCGTCAAATATTGTGCAAATTCTAGGCATTTTTCCTTATGGTGGCCTTCATTCCTACATTAGGTACACTAGACTTGTTCCCACTTCCATCTTAATTGCCATCTCCAAATATTCAAGTTGCGACGCAACCTTCTATTAAATCAACAACTGGTGAATGTATGGTATTATTCCTGCAATAAACCACTCTTGATATTGTTGATCAGGGATCTAGAATGTCAATCTACCCATCAGATTTGTAAATCATTGATCATAGTCCCAAACTTATTCATTTTTTACTTGTTTGATATCTTTTAACTCTGTAATGTATTGTGACTCAGACTTTGGCTTCTTAAACTCTTTCAACAATGCTTGTCTAATCTCTGTTAAATTCATTCCTTGTCCAGTAGGGGTGGTACTCTTTAGTTTCATGTACCAAAGTAATGTGCGGCCCCTAAATTTTTTTTTCAACTACGCAATCTTTACAGCATCATATTGGATATTCTTCGCAACCCAAATTGTTTCACAGATGAATAGATGTTATTATGGGTCCTCCAACCCAACTCCATAGAACTCAAGCAGTCTCGGTGTGTTGTCTAACCCTGCCATGTTGTTTTGTGTAGTACCTCCCCTTGGCGATGTTGGTTGACTCTGACTCGACGCACTGCTTCCACTACTATGGCTACTGCTACTTTGTCTCCCCCTGCTAACAATAAGTGCTTTTGAAAAAACCTCAAATCTTATTTCTGATCTAGGTGACACACAGGGGGTCGTCGAATCGACACAGGATCTATTATGAGTGGGACTTATTGGCTCTTCTATTATAGGAATGAACTGATAATTATCTTCCTCTCCTTCTAAGTATGGTATTTCTACGATTTGGACTATTGTGCAGGGTTTTCTCCCCTTGGGCTTGTTGATGAATGCAGTTATGTGAGACATTCTCCAACTTACAAACCTGTGAGATGTGGATCATTGCAACTATGTGAGTCTTTCTCTCAGCTTACAAACCTGAGAGAAAACCCTTAAGAAGGGTACATGGTTCATGCTTGAGACTGAGCTAGGAACGTAGAGATTACCTCCTCCATTCACAGAGTTGAGAAGAACTCCAGATGATTATCCAATGGGAAAGGCGATATGTTGAGTTAGATGTGTCTATGGCTGAGCACAAGGTGAATGTGTGAAATCCCAAAGTGTTGGGTACATCGTCATGTGAACAAAAATGAAGATGATGTATTAGCCTCCTCTGAGAAGCAGAGTTGACAAGAAGAATCCAGATGATTCTCCTGTGTGAGGCAATCGGAATGAAGATCTGGAGAGTGGACGTGCATGTGGACGAGCACAGGTGAACGTGTGAAGATTTGGTTCTTCTGTGTAATGCAGTGAACCAGAGATATGACATCCCTATGGATGTGCCCCTAGTGGATGAGCACTAGTGGGTGTATCAGATCCTTTGCTATATATTGTTCAAGAGTCGAACCTGCCTGTAACCCTAATTGTTATGTAAAGGGTACAGGTCGGCCCCACCTTAATGTGATTAATAATAAATGTAAAAGATAATTAATCTGGTTAATATTAATTATAATTATAATGTGACTTAGAGAGGTCGGCCATGTTGAGCCAATAGACACTTCAGTTGACACGTTTAGGTTAGTATAAGTAAAAGTAAAATCCCCATTGTGGAAACATATCTTTCATGTGAGTTTGGAAATTTCAGCAAGTACATTTACTTGGGAAAAGTGCGCACCTCTCTTGGGCAGTAGTCTTCTAGGGTTTAATCACCCTCTTGTGTGCTAGGTATTTCTTGGTGGTGAAGGTCTTTGTCTTGAAGAATATAGCAAAGGATTTGGATGGGTTTTCTTCCCCTGTTGAGAAGGGTTTCCCAGGATACTTCTTGTGTTCTTGTGCATGGTGTTTCTTCTTGTGATCTTGGTTGCTGCAACATTATTTTTTATGGTTAAGTTAAATGCTAAAATGGAATGAAATTCATGCTTAAACTAGCTTATGAAAAATCAACATGGCTCACTGCGCGACTCTCATTACTCAGCCCTAGTCTTCAACCTCTTGTACCTTCTTCCACTACGCAGTACTCCAAACTTGCCTTCCTCTTCTAATACAACTTCTTCAGTTCTCTATATCCTCGGTCCCTCCCTTCCTTTTTCATTTCTTCCTTCATTCTTTCCTACCTTCAGACTATCCTCTTGTCATCCCTTGGTTCCCCTATGTGCGTGAAGCTCCTTAGCAATCAAAATCCATTGTCATCATGCACAACAACATCTTTATCCAAGTACCCAATGATTTCCTAAACCTTCCATACATACCCTTGAAGAAACCCTCTCTGCAACACTGTATGACTGGGTACAATCCACTACAAATGTTGTAATATAACCTCCCAATATATTGTCCAACCAGAAATCAACTACACGGGAAGTCTTATTACTTACATAATTCAACTTCCTTACCAACTCAGGAGTCCAGTTCCTCGACGTTGCGGTTCATTACCTTCCAGTATTCTCCACTAATATTTCTAACCACTCAGTTAATATAATTGAAAATTCTCCAAAGAAAATCTCATGCAGCTCTGTGTACACATACCTTTTCATCCATTGCTCGTCACTCATCCAAGGTTTTCTATTCTTTTTTTAAGAAAATTCTCGTTCCTTTCCTTCTATCCATTCTAAGATCTCTTTCTTATTCAGCCTCCAAAACATTCCCTCAATCACATATTCTGGGTCCCGGCAACCAAACCATTTGTTGGTGCACGGCTATAAGACCCTAGGTTCAATATATATAACCAACAAACCATGTAGACAGTATCCCTTTCAGCATCACCTACATGCAATTAAATTCTCACCCGAGGCATCTATTGGGGTTGCAAGAACCATTTTTTTGGAGGGATGAGGGGATAGGAGGCTATCATCATGTTCATTCTTACGTATCTACCATGTGTGCAATATTTTGTATCTCTTTCCCTTGATTAATTGATAAACATTACTTATACATCATCATTGTAACATTGCAACATAAACTATTTACTATACATTCATCTTTATTGTGAATCAATCATCTACTACACGGATCTAGATCTAGTTATGCATAAATAGAACATTCATGATCAATCAAATAAAAAGACAAGCAGACATAGTAATTAACGTGGTTCACCCAAATTTGGGCTATGTCCACAACAGCTGGCTTATTTATTATTCTTTGTGCAATCTTCTCAGGCTTGCACATTGCACTTACAATAGATACATCATGACATACTTCTCCATCTTGCCTAACCTCTTTGCAGTGCAAGCCTCTCTCTGCAAAACTCTCCCTAAACCTTCAAACATAAACTTTCTCTCATTCTCAATTTATTCTCTGAATCATCAACAACCTATTCTACCCGACCCCTTTACATATTTATACATAGAATTTAGGGATCAAAACCCTACTCGTGTATCCCCCAAAACCCTATGACAACTCATTGTTCGAGCATACTTCTATTGTATTTGCGTGTGCATGTTGCTTTTACCCTCCCAACTGATGCTCTTCTTGCTTTTGTGTGTGCCCTCATTCTTCATTCTTCAAATTGTCTGTCCAACAAAGGTGTACTTCTATCAGAGTAATCATGTCTATTGCATTAGATTTGTGCTAGCCTTTATACCAAATGGATGTAAATACTTATTTTGTGAATGCTCTAATTGAAGAGGAAGTATACATTAATCACCAAAGAAGTTTTGAGGTGCATGGGAAAGATACCCATGAGTGTGGGTTGAAGAAGGCCCTTTATTGGCTAAAGTAGGCCCCATGTGCATGGTACTCAAGGATTGGTGAGTACTTACTGAAGTTTTTCTTCACCAAGAGTGCAACAATCTTGAATTTTTATTATTTATATGATAAATTTGATTGCTTGTTTTGGTCTTGTTAACATTGAATCTACTATTTCAACACATTTACCTTTAGAAGATAACCAAGTTTGATGCCAAGAGAAATCGATGTATTACCAATTTCTAAAGAACACTTGGAATTCATTTCTCATATCATCCTTTCTTGGCCAAAAGAATTATTCTTAACAGAAACCCTAGAATACATTTCTAACATGCTTCCCAAGATTAAATCAACACCTATAGCCATGACATGAGTCAATATGTTTTGGTTCTTTTCCTCAACGTCTTGGGGTAGTGTTTTGGCACACATGCCAAGGATCATCTACAACAATGTCTAGGAACCCTTTTGATTCATTTTCATAGTGGTTTGCTACTAATTTTGGCATAAAATTGCAACAATAAGAGTTATAGGAAAAATCAATAGCTATAGCATTATCCTAGGTGCACTTTTCAAGGTAAATCAATCTATATCAGTGCTTTAAAAAAACAGCATCAATAGGACATAAATCCAAGGGTCACTTTCCAACCATACAAGTCCCCTTTTCCATTTAGGGTGATGTCAATGGACAGTTGCATACCCTATCTTCTACATATTTTATGATGGTCTTCTAACGTGTATGGAAGAATGTGAAGAACCTCTCTTGGCATCTTTCTCATAGTCTACACACCACTCTCTTCAATAGTTACACCTCCCAAGAGGGCACACTTCTCGATGCATTCATGACTCCTATCCATGGCAAACGCGCGGGGTCTCCACTCAATGAACATGTGACATAGCACGTTCATTCATGGGATATTAAATAATACCCCTAATTTCACTAGATATTGAAAATACCTCCCCAAATCCTTTTTTTAAACCCCCTCCCAATACATTTTTCCCATGGGTTATAGGTATTGGGGGGTATTAAAAGGGGTATTTTTGGTAAAAATATGATATATCTAGTTACCCATTGGGAGTTTTATTTAAGACTCAATACCATCATGAAGGAAAAGTTATCTAGGCAAGGAGGGTGCACTCCTCTAGGAGTTAAACTTCCTTATTCTTATCATCTTTCTATTCAGGGCACGGAGAGAATTTTGTAACCTCCCATTCTCATCCTGTAAGAGATGAAGAGTTTTGAGTTGGAAAGATTAATAGTATTTACAAATCATCTTTCATTTCATCTTCTTTTCTTTCTTAGCACATTCAAGAAATTGTAGTGCATAGGAGAGAACCCTTCTTGTTCTTCAAGGGCTAGTTTACAAATTTGTCATTCTTGGATGTAATATCGGGATTGGTAATGCAGATGTCTTTTCTTCAAGAATCAAGAAACCTTTTTATGTAGAGTGTGGATTAATATGCTTATGATTTGTTGTTTCTATCTATTTTACATGATGTTCTCTTCGTTCACAAAATAGGATTTACTAATCTACATTGCATATTTCTTTCTTAGTTTCCTCCATTACCCAAATTTTCAAAGCATTGGTCCAACCAAGGAGAAAGGAGATTTCTCTTGCATCTTCACCATCCTTTTGTTCACTTTTACCCATTATTTGGCTCATAATTTATGTTAGAACGTGAAAATAGATAAACATGAGATACATTTATTAATCGATATGATATATATATATATATATATATATATATATATATATATATATATATATATATATATATATATATATATATATATATATATATATATATATATATATATATGACCTTTGGATTCATCTTCCAAGGTCTCTTGGACTCCCTATGATCGCTACAATAACTTGACTCTTCATATTCCATCAAGTTCATAACCCTAACGGATTGTGTTTCCAACATTTCCCCCCTCAATCCGAAGAGGTGTTTGTGAGTCCAAAGTGAGAACTGATATCTAAAATTGGGAAGTTGAAATCTGGAAGTGTGCAGTTGTTGATGGTTGAATGTGCTCTCTGAATCTGGTGGTTTGGGGATGACCAAAAACTGAATGTATAGAAAAAGTTGATGTCTTCTACTAATTGGTGGTGGTGGTTTAAGGAAGACCACAAACCAATCTAGTGGTTTACGTATGACCACAAACTCTCGAACTTGGCTCTAGTCTCAATGGGTCATGAAACATTTCCTAAGTTAGCTAGAAGTTGATGTCTTATGCTAATTGGAAGTGCTCTTGAATTTTGGTTTAAAGATGACCATAAATCGTTGTCTACGATAATTTGATGTCTTCTACTAAGTGGTGGTTTAAGGAAAACCACAAACCAATCTGGTGGTTTTGGGTAACCACAAACCGAATCACACTCGCTTATTGCTTATCAATTGAAAAAACTTCGAAACTTGAAGCCTGATTGTCAATCATTGATGTTGTCCCCCCTGTCAGGGACAAGGTGAGAAAACGAAAATCCTTTCACTGCAAGATGCATCAATACCCGAGAATGAATTCTACGGTATGAATGAGATATCTTATTGGCTATCGATGACTATCGCCAAGAATTCATCCACCCATAGTGTTTCTTTACTCTTGCAGTTGTCTTGCGTTTGAAACACCTATATGAAGGATGATTTTTGGATCGGTTTGGTGTAATATGGATTATGAAAGGTGACATCCTTTTCATATCTAATACTGGTTATGTGTCTATTTTTCGTGATTTCTTCCTAAGGTCTGATCATTGCCTTGAAAAGAGATCTGAAGCTTTCTCACTGAGTTGCTCTTATGTCGTTTGTTGGTATAGCCATCATCATCTTCATCAACTTCAAAAAGAGGGTCCTGAACAAGGACTAGTTCATAATGGAAGATTAATTTCTCAAGTGCATCGTGAAGAAACCGAGTTTGAGTTTGTAGCAATGCTACCTTGGCTTGCGAAACTTGCAAGCATGTTATAACAGACTACAAAGTTGCTTTGTCAATGGCAACTGTATTTTCCAGAGAAGAGAGGATTAGAGTGTTCAATAACTCTAACAGTTTCTCAACTCAGCCATTTTTAAGACAGAATTAGACAAACGTTAGAGGTTTCTTGCAACTCCACCCAAACTTTATAATGCAAACTCAACTATGAAGAGCTTCTACCTTCTACCGAAAATGCACCGAAAATGCACCTGTTTACAAGAAAAATACAAATAAACTTATGCAATTAGGCAAGTAAAATGGAACTGTTAGGCTGCATAATAAGTCTCATGATATTCTTCTCTAAACAACAATCGACTGCCAAGGTTAGGTTTATCTAAGTGGAAAGAGGATTGTAACGATGTCACTGATGTCGCCAAAAGCATCGCCTCAAGAGGATTTCTCATCACCTTCATTACTTTCATCTACAATTATCACAAAGTCATACAAGCCAAGGAGTTCCTATAATGGCTTAAGCTCCCCATATAGTTCAAGTGCATTCCACATAGCCTTCCTCAAGATCACACCCTCGACTCAAACATTAGTAATGTTGGTTTCAATCATATGAACAACAACTTCGACAGCTCGGAATTGGATTAGTTGATCCAGCGACTGAATACCAGTGGGAATGTTCCTCCAATGTTTATAATCCATTTCTTCCATGGGCTCAACAAGTTGCAAAGAAGATGAATATTCCTGACGTTATGTTCTGGACGTAGTGCACTACAGTTTTTGCCATCTATCATCACTTCTACAATGGGGAAACGTGGGATTCGAGGTAAACGCCAGAGAGCATGAGCGTTTCTATTCCCAGCCTTCTTGAACTGAAATTGGGGGATTTACCTTTGTCATTCACAAGTAGGGTACACAAACTACAAAATTATCTCCACCAAATGGACGGCCTCAGCGATGTGTCATGGGTGATTGTGAATACCTTCTATGAACTGGAGATCAAGATGATCGATTATCTGTGATCTTACATTTTTTAGCACGGCAAATTGATGGATGTAAACCCCATTGTTGATCAGATTGGTCTAGAACCACAATGGATAACCTTCTTCGGCCACGAATGAGAAAAAATATGAATAATGGTGTTTGCAGACTGCATTGAATTGAGCTATTTCTCAGAATTAAAAATTGCAGACGTTGAGGAGATGACAGGTAGCCTTGAAAGAACCTCACGCCTCACGCCATCGGTTAGAGTCACTATTGCTGCGTCGAAACTTCTGAGGTTTTCATGCCAGCATGGGCACGAGTGCCATAAATTCGAACTCGACACCAAAATTGTTGTCCCAATTTTTACTTCTTCAACAGTTATCACCTCAAATCTCTGTGCCTTCAATCTTGTTAAAAATGCAGTGATTCGAACACGCTCCCTCTGATTGAAGCAGTTGCGAAGATGCGTGGATGGATCGGCTAGAATGGATATGTGATATGACGAAATAAAATAGCGATTTTCACACCAAAAGAAAAGTGGCCGTCGTGAAGTCGATGCAAACAGGGAGATCGCACATATCCCAGAATGACGGTAACGACGACATGAATGAGTTGCTGCACAGGGACTCGGAACAGTCACGTCGGGTTTGTGAGTAACTATGGGAAGAAGCTTAGGAAGTCCAAACGCCCAACAGTAAAACTGGAGATGCCGAAGCAAGGACGTGGAGGAGCAGCAAGAAGCCAAAACCCTAATCAGAAAACCCTAATCGTGAAGAGAATGATTTCACACAGACCAAGAAGGGCACGAATCCGCCTGAGAAAGGAGGCATTTTTGCACGTTGGAGAGAGACAGATTCTCAAACAAAGAGACAGTTCTGCACGTGAAAGAGAATGAAACGCCAGAGAATTGCTCAGATCTAACACGAAAACGTGCGCCCAGGACAGATTGGCAGACAAAGGATGGCACACACTGGCAGGGTAACGCAGGCAGAGGGGGGGCGCAAATAGAGGGCAGATGCGTTTCTGTAGAATATTGAGGAGATAAGTTTCTATGTTAGCTATGGACAACTACCATAGCTAATCAGGCCCTAAGGACTAGAGCACTCTCATACCACTGTTACACACACAAAATAGGATAAAAGTGGGATGCATTAATTATCATTATCATACAGATATAAATACATAGATGACCTTTGGACAGATTACATTTTCAATTTACTTTTGCATATTTGACCCCAAGCTACAGATTGACATGGGACTTGTGTTTTTGAGCAAATTTATGTGTCTCGTCAATTCATTATTAAAGTCATATTCTTGAAGCATGGCAGCAAGTTGTTTTTGACTAAGGCATCTAATTTCTAGAGTCTATTATATTGGCCTATATATAGATGGGGACACCCCTTAGGTTAAAAAAGCACCAGCTAGAAGAGAGAAGTCAACAAAGGTGACTATGTAGATTGGCCTTTTGATTGTTACAACCAAAGGCCCTTGGAAATTTTGGGGAAAATAACCGAGATCAATTTAAGTGCTAACAGTTCTTGTATATAGATCATTTGATTATTATAGGGAGTTCTGAGAAGATCGATGCATAAGGCAAGAAGAGTTGGCAAGCGAATAGGATATCGAGGAAATTGGTCTTATGCAAACTTTTTGGGCCTAGAGGTTTGGCAAGGTGCAGGGGAAGTCTTCCTTGGGTAAGGGAAATACACATTGGAGGTTCTGGAAAAATTTAAAATGCTACATTGCAAACCCTTGGCAACTCCTATGGTGCCAAATCTGAAGTTATCTGCATACATAGACTTTGATTTGGTAGATCCATCTTTGTATAGGAAATTGATTGGGTCTTGTATATAGATCGTTTGATTATTACAGGGAGTTCTGAGAAGATCGATGCATAAGGCAAGAAGAGTTGGCAAGTGAATTGTTTTACAATGAATGTTGAGCCAATGCGTGGTTGAACCAAGCAATTTCATTAGAAAGTTGCCAAACATTTGCTCAAATATCTAGAGGGAACAATTCATTATGGCATGAGGTATGTAGGAGATGGAGAGCCATTGTTACATGGATTTGTAGATTCACATTAGACAAGAGATGCAAACACAAGGAAGAGTACTTTTGATTATTGCTTCAGCTTGGGATTAGGAATGATTTCCTGGTTTAGTAGGAAGCAAGCAGTAGTGGCACTCAATTCAATTGAAGTAGAGTATATGGAAACACCATTGATGTATCAGGATGCCCTTTGGCTTTGAAAGTTGACCAATCAAATTATGGATCTCATGGTTGTTTTCCATGGCAATTAAAGTTGCAGCAAGCTCTCCAGGAATCCAATGTTGCATGTCTGATCCAAGCACATAGATATCTAGTGCCATTTCATAGGAGATAGAGTACAAAGGGGAGATACTTTTCTTGATTATGTTCCCATTGATTTGCAAGTTGCTAACATTCTAACAAAACCCTAACAAAGGGGAAGTTCGAGATTCTGAGGGAGAAGCTCAACATGGTGGAGAACGCCTTGCTTGTAAAGAGGGAGTGTTAGTTTTTGGTTGCTCTGAGTTGTTCTCCTAGGAAGAGGGTGCATGAGTGTTGAAGGGGATTACTTGTAGGATGTGTGCCACATGGAAGAGATTATGTTACATCCCTATGACAAATTCCTTACACTTATGATACTCAACATTTTTTATTCTCAGTCAATGTAAAAGGTTATGACAAATTATGACAATTATGAAAAATTCCCCTTACACAATTATAATAGATTATTCTTACATAGTTATGACATTGTTATGATGGATTCCTTACACAATTACGACACATCTATGACAAATTCATGTGATTGAAGAATGTGTAAGAGCTATTCTAGCATAGGTAGGGCACATTGCTTGGGAGAGAATATCTTGTATTTGTGGCACTCTCTTTCAAGTATATTATTATCAATTAAGTTTTGTACCTTATTTTTCCTCTTGTCAAGTATGACTAGATGAGGGAGGGTGCACTAGTTAAGGTTATATATTCATATATGTGAGGTGTGAAAATACAGTGAGAGTGTGAAGACTTCAAAGAAGCCATTGTAGGCCCTTGAAGACACTATTGTGTTTATCTTATGTGTTAAGGAGAAGATATTGATTGTTGTTATAGAATTTCAACTTGTTGTCCGCTACATACGTGTCATCATTTGTGTAGATAAAATTTCATCTTTCGTGACCATGATCTCATCTCTTGATATGTAGTGTTTTCATTTCTGAGTTTTCCATTGAGCACTTTTGTTTATGCATATCTTAAGCTTTGATTGGTGTTTCAGTCTTTCTTCTTAGTTGTAGGACAAATTCTTTGAGTGCTTATGTGTGCATCATGTGGATGTAAATTACAGTGAAGAGTTGGGTATCCCTTAAATGTCTCAACTGGTAGTCTATTGTGTTTGAAGTAATAGTTCCCTAGTCAAAAGTAGTGGGTTTCTCCTTTCCTGTAAGCCTATGGATGATATAAATGAATTAACTTGGAAAATGATTGGTGTTTTATAGGCCCTAAATATTACATAGTGACCATGCTAGGTTTAGGTATCACCAAGAAAATATTCTTATTTCATTGTTCAAGGAAGTGAAGCATACATCTTTCAATGGGGTTTTCCTCCATGGGTCCAACAATTTACACCCACCCTTGTATCTTTTCAAATAGATTTTGCCTACATCAAGGTCATACCATCTCCCAATACTATAGATGAAAACATTGTATTAAATTGCCAACAACAAGATGAAAAGGTCACCTAAGAACTTCGTTGGGATGATTTAGTGTATGAAAATGTAGCATTTGATGCACCAATATACTACTTCCCAAAAATTAAAGACCTTTAAAAAGAATTGTTATGAAAAGTCCTAAGTTACAAGCAATGTTCAATTGGTTCCTTTGTTGGCTTAAATAATAACTAATTCGGTCATATTTCATGTTACACTAGACTGTGGTATTCTATGTCAACCACGAACAACTCTCCATTATTTGCCCTGATAGATGGCTTCTTAAGTGTCGGGTGGGGTGGAATTGTAGACAAGGGAGAATGGTCAGCAATGTTAATGAAGTTGTAAGAATTCAAGAATAGTAAGCAACGGGTTGCAATGTTGAAACTTGGGGTAGATCTCAAATCATTTAATGGCTAACGAAAGGAATTCTTAAGAAATGGCTAAGCTCCAGACCTTCAAACCTTTGTAATATCAAACACCTTAAACCTAATGGTCATATCAATCCACACCCTTATAATTTAGTAACATTTGAAAAGCAACAAAGCACAATAGTACATTAGTCACCTTACATAGATCTTTTTTGGAACTTGTGACCAATGAGGGCACATGGCCCACTAAAGTACTGCCACATGGCCAAGTGAGAGCATCCCTATGTAAACCTTACATTTATCCCTTTCATCATTTTTCCTTATATTATCCCCTCTTTAATCTATGGATGCTTGGTCGAATTTCCACATGTTTTCTTCCATTCCTAAGTTGATGCCAAGCTTATGTCTCCCCTACAGATTCGAGATATGAATACATTTCACCTTATTTATGCAAATCATGATGCATGAGTTGTGAGATTCACCCAACCACCGACTCAAAATTTTATAATCTCCATTTAACCACTAGTATTGAGTCCATTTTCCAAGTCGTGCATAGTAAAATGCAAGGAACTTGTAATCCCTCCATACACCTAGATTTGAAACGAAATATCAAATTCCATTAAATATCTTGTCGAGTCCATCTAGCAAGTCATGCAAGTGTGGAAACTTAAATGTCAAGATCCTTTACAAACTTGACCTCTATATAACATATCTCACAACCCCTCTTGGAATTTGATATTCAACACTTAGCCAAACCTTGAATAGTAAATGTCCTTAAACTCTCCAAGGATCCATCTCCTAAAACCTCCACATACCATGTTGACCTCTAAAATGCTAACCTCATCCTACTATGTGGCAAGCTCTAATTGGTCATGGGATTGCTCAATTGGCATATGATGACTTCATCACTAAAGATTCGGCGATGGATACATTGTCATGTATCACTATGCGATTGATCCATTTCTTGACCATCGTTGTGCATCTATCATGTTGGCAGGCTATGTATCCTCCTCCACTAAAGCCACGAGGTGCCATGTTATGGCTCTAGGGGAATTTTCTAAGCCATGTTTTCATCGTGTTTACTCTTTGAAATTTGATCGAGTCCCCTCAAAACTAATATCAAATAGCATGCAACATCATACCAGGTCCTCGTTATTCAAGCCATGCAAACCCCTCAGTGAGAAAACAAAATTGACTCAGGAGGTCAAATTCCAAAAAGGAATGAAATTTAATTAAATGTATCATCAAGTCTATGGAACAAATCATGGAAAACTTAAAACATAGTTTGAAATCCACGTAGCCACCCCCCCACTTGAAATGTTCAATTATGGTTCGCGTCCTAACTCTTCTACTTTCGTCTAGCTTTTCAAATATGTCCCTAACTATTTTTCTAATACTGTAGTGCACATCACATCAACCTCCTCCTCCCTTATCTAGCTCGTGTTTTTTTCTTCTTCACCACTTAATGCATGTGTTGCTTACCGTTTCTAGGCTACATTATTTTTGTGTGCTTTGGTCCGCTTCTACACTGACTCCATTTAACTCATCTCCAAGTGGACTTACATCCTCGACATGTGTCTCCTCATCTAATGTTGCACACATTTCCTTCAAAACTATGTACTAACTCCCACACTCTTCAAATTATGAAATCCTTTAGACTATTTATGTGCATATAGGCTCCATCATGCTTGTACTGTTTTTTATTGCTCTTTCTCCCTATGTGACTTTAGTTTCTCCTTGGCACACACTTCTCACTCATGCTTTAATGTTTGTGGATGCTCCTACATCAAGGTGTCTCAATTGAGATGTCTATATCTCTATCTTTGCTTGGGGTGGCCTACTTTCCCATCCCATCCCAGTGTCACTCTATAAATAAGAGCTTCTTCACATGAGGGTTAAACATGAAATGTTTTACATCTAACAAGCATGAGTAAATTTATGTGTACATAGTTCATGCATAAATTATACATGGGACCTTTGGAATTGAAAAATTAACATTAAATTACTTTCTATATTTGAATAAATCACAATCATTGTAATTTCATGAACATAATACAATCTACACTCTATTAGCATCTTCTATACAATAGCAGAATTTATTTGTGAATCAACACACCAATGCTTTCTAAGTTGATTGGAATGTCTTTACAATGTTCCATGGAAAGGCGAATTATACATGGGACATTGGAATTGAAAGATCAACATCACAATTATTTTCTATATTTGAATCACAGTGATTGTTCATTAACATAAAACAAAATTCATATTAGCATATTTTAAACAATGCGAAATTCATTTGTTAATCAACATACCAATGCTTTCAAAGTTTGTTGAAATGTGTTTACAGTGTTTCCCCGCAAGGCTTACATTGAAATTAGATTTATAGTCATGTTTTTATATCCAATAGCAAATTTGACGACTTCTCAATGTTCCTTGGCTTGACAAGTTTTCCACTATGGCTTAGGCCTTTATGAAGCTAGAGTAACCTATAGAGCCTAAGCAAGGCAAAAAGAGACAGGAACTTATTCAAGTTTATCTAGAGCCAATGACTAATAGATGAGGCCTACCCCTAACAACCAAGATCCTCCTCCTAATGTAAGTGTTATGACCATTGCAGTGTAATATGATGTTTTATGCTATCCAACTGACCTAAGTACTCTTTCTATTTTTTCTTTAGATATATGGTTGATAATCTATGCAACCTAAGGACAAACACTTTATTTTGGTTGTGGCAATATTTTGAACAATTGATCTAGACACTTGATTATCAATTATAGGCCTGGTTGCATGTACATACATTTTTGTACAAAATACGTGTACTATATTGTTTATTAATAATGAAAAGATTTTATTCAAAAAAATTGATGACAAGTGCATAATTAATATTTATTATTTACACTTGTCTTTGGAACCTTCTTGTTAAATGTCAAGATAGGCTCTTCCCACTAGGATCTCAAATATGTGGAACCTTTTGTTTAAATTTAATATTGGACTATTCTTATTGGAATCTCTACTATTTGGAGCATTTGATTCAAAGTTAAACTCTTTTAATTGGGATTTCTAAGTAATATCCAATCTATTATATTCCAACATTTTCAAGAAACTTGCATGTAAAATTAAACTACAACATGAACATGAGATCAATAATGTTTCCACGAATGAAGAGGTGGTTTTACTTAGGCATGGATTATATCCACAACGCTCTTAAATCCATAGTTCAAAAGAAATCAAGTGTTCACTTGTGCTCATAATTTAAGGATGATGAATGCATCAAATATATCCTCATTAAAGTAACATTGATAAGCTTAAATTACCATGATAAAACATAAATACATTTGTTATTCAATTTGACATTAACAACCAATACACTTCATCCTACACCCTTCTGTTATCAAATTTCAAGATTGTTTATTCTAGTATAACCTTCTTTCTCCATTACCTTGCTAGCCCAAAGCCATTTTGCCCCTATAAAATTATTTCTTAGATTGAAGCTATCATACAAACTTTGATCTTAATTTCCACATCGTCCTGAAATTCCCCTGGAATATTTGAATATTTGAACCCTGCAAGGCAGGCTACCCTTACAACAAATTGATGAGACATAAAGGTACCACAAATTGATGAGACATGAAGGTTTGCAAACAAGAGATTACAAAATGAACCTCGATACACTTTGATGCAAGGATGTGTACCAAATACTTGTTAACAAATGGATTATTAAGAATTGTGATTGCCAAACTCCCAAAAAATTGTGGCCAACGAAGACTTGTGATTTAGGTTCTACAAATATTTGCATTTCATCAAAGTTGTAATATTAAAATATTTTCAAAATATCTTTCATTGTTTTTGTATCTTACTACTACAATAAATAAATAAATCATTGTCCTTGTCCAAACATGTTCTTGCTACGAAATTACTGATGTATATTCATGAATAATTTCCAAAAAAACCCAACCCTAAAACAAATATAACAACCATGTATTGTTCCAAGCCCTTTCTTATATTGCAAATCTCATATATAATTGTATAAACAGTAATGTTTATAATGGAATATATTGTAGTAGCAAAGCACTTCAAGCTCTATACTTCAAATAATTTGGTCCAAAATTTTGCAAAAAATAAGAACTTAAAGCAATGAGCATGACTATACAAAACCACATTAAGAATTAACCTAAGAAATCTTCCACTAATGTATATAATATTGAAGAGATAACTCTATAGCATTGTTTCACAAAATGTCTCCCTCGCAACCCAAACTTTGGAAAAATGCATGGGCCCTCTAGTTTCTCAATCGATTCCTCGCATCCTCACAAGGAGAGACATTATATGATGTTTCTTTTCTATATAGTAAATATGAATTATTTCCAATATATGGACACTTTATAAGATGTTTCTTTACTATAAAGTAAATGTGAATTACTTCCAATATATTGGGAATGATGATGCCAACATGTATCAATGCAAACCACGCTCACAAAATCAATGAAGATTGGTTGACAATGTACAGGCCAAAGAACGGTTTCCATATTTGTTTCAAAATTCATATAAGATTTTCCTGCTTGTTTAAGCTCAATATTACATGCAAAAATAATGTTGGTAACATGTTTTCAAAATTCATATAAGATTTGCCTACTTGTTTAAGCTCAATATCACATGCAAAAATAATGTTGGTAACATGATTTGGACATTGAAGCTTCCTAATTACAAGTTCTTGTTTTGTGCCGTGAATTTAAAAATATCTAATAACGTTGGTGGCTTGATTTGGACATTGAAACTTTTTAATTATAAGTTCTTGTTTTGCATAGTGGATTTATGAAGTATCGAGAAACTTCATACAAAAATGGCACTTGTAAATGGGAAGCTTCTTAGGAATCATACATGAAAACCATGAACCAAACGAAACTAGTAGTTTCAAAGTCTTTCATTTATAAATATAGATGGATTGTCAATGGGGATTGGTTTATATATATATATATCCCCAAGAGCTAACCCCTTTGTGGACCATCTCCCCTACATAATCGGGCCATCTCATGCAATTGGGGCCAAGTGCATACCTTGGGTGAATTTGGCAGAATAGATAACCCCAATGGTGTCCCATCCAAAGGGTAGCTTTGTGAGTTGAGACATAGTTGCATCATTCTAATATCCCATGTCAAAAGGTGCCACTTGCACGTGTTGATCAAAAGTGCCCATAATATATATATATATATCCCCAAGAGTTAACTCTGTTGGGTCAACCATATTGCCAAAGGCATAGTGTCAATGGAATGCCATGGGATCCATTCCCATCAAGTCCTTTGGGGTTACCAGCTGCTCATGCATGATGCCAGTTAATACCACCCTCTATCCGAGATTCCGGGGAAGGGGGTGGGGGGGGAATTTCATGAAGTTATTTCTTTGGATATATATATAGTGGCCTCAAGGTATAGCTCAACGAGTTTTAAGTACCATGTTGTACCACCGACACAAATTTGATTCCTCTAGTAAGGGTCGACAGGTTCAACAACAAGGGACGTGGGGATGAAAGTTTGCATCTAGGTCCTAGAGGATGAGGTGTAGTACTGTACGTCAACAACTTTACTATGTACACCATCCACGAAATGTGGGGAAGCGTCCTTGGGTTTCCCTAAAGATTTGTTTCCATGATATGTATGTATGTATGTATGTATATGGCATCATCGCCAGCGACATGCCTTAGGTGGATAGTTTAGTTGATTGAGCTAACCCTTGGTGTTGACACACACACACACACACACACTATATATATATATATATATATAATATCTAATATATAATAATATATTATATATAGTGTATATATATATATATGAGGTGTAGTAGTGTACGTCAACAACTTTACTATGCACGCCATTCACAAAATGTGGGGAAGCATCCTTGGGTTTCCCTAAAGGTTTGTTTCGATGATATATATATATATATATATATATATATATAATGTGTGTGTGTCTGTCAACACCTAGTGTTAGCTCAATCAACTAAACCATCCACGTAAGGCATGTCACTGACGAGGAGGCCATCAATGACATGTTAAAATCCAATTGAGTCCCTCGGGGTTACCAACAGCGATTGTCGATGGTGTTTGAGCTGCCCTCCATCTAGATATTCTGAGGAAGAGGGGGGATCCTATGAGATTTTCCTTGGAAAAAAATATATAGTGTCTGTCGAGTTGTGGTCTAGCAGCAGCTTCAAGCGGTTGTCACCACAACCCAAGATCAAATCATAGTAGGCATGTTCCCACCCTGCGTAGTATTGCCGATTGTGGCTTAATAGTCATTATGGAAGAGGGTCAATTATGTTGATTAGAATTCTTGTCTCTATCTATATGAGCTGTGTTGACCACAATTAATGTGATATTTGTCAGGTTTGTAATGGCACTCTCATTTCACCTTAGCTTGAGTTGAGGCCAACTCTGTCCCTGGGTTTTCAGCTCCAATTAATTCCCTTTATATATATTATATATATGGTGATGAGTATTTTAATTACCTTCTTTTTTCAAATAATTTTGTGAAGAAGCGTCACTTATCATGGAGAAGGCTAGTATCTATCAACCCATCGAATGCTCCAAAAAACTTTTGCAGAAAAAAACTCAGTCCCTACAACACGTGAAGTTCAAAATCTAATTCGAATCAAAAAAATTGCACTAAACATAAAGATGATTGAACTCTTACTAAAGTAGGAGACCTCAAAAATGAACTCATACAGTGCATTAAATAGCAATGGCTCATATGTTTGACATTTAGTTGTATAATCCTAAAGGTGATCTATAGGTGTGAAAGTCATCGACTTACCTTTCCTAACCCACCAACCTACAAAAATAGATACACCAAAAGCTGAGAGTGATAAGACAAGTGAAATAACATTCACAGCATCGACAGCCCTGGTTGATGGGACTACATGACTCTCTTTCTCTGCTGAAATGATCTCCAAGGGTACCCAATCGCAGCTAACAGAATAATGGCTACTTTTGGTCCAAGGATTCCCATTTACAGGGTACCAAAATGCAGCTGAGAAATTGTGTGCCTGTCCTATAACAAATTGAACATCCTGCACTTACCCAGGTACCAAATAAAAGTTTCAGAAGTTACTTTTGAATCTGTACAGAAAAATATCCACCAACCAACACTATAAAACTATGCGCTAGTCAAGAAAAACAACAGAAATACCTGTTGAAGACGATCAGATGTGCGCAGGGGCCTGGAAAACTCAAAAGTATAAGTCCCTTTGCTACCAGTTGATGCATATGGGCTTGCATTCGCCAGAAGACCTGAAACATTAAAAACAGAATTGTACTGAATCCTACTAACATATTAGATTTTAACATCCAGTATTCAGCAAAAGTCCAAATAATATACATAGGTCCATTTTGTGACCAT
>ML781049.1:7342-19250 GCA_009831015.1 Picea engelmannii | reverse complement strand
GGAGCAGAGAGTGGCAGTGGTCAGAGTGGCAGTGGCCAGAGCAGTGGTCATGGCAGTGGTCAGGGCAGAGATATGAGCAAAGTGAAGTGCTTTGTTTGTAAGAAGTTCGGGCACTATGCGGGACAGTGTCCGAACAGGAAGAACCACCTATCCTTGGGACAGTCCAAGCTTAAATTATCTCTTACCAATTTTCAAAGGGGACAAGATAGAATGATAGCCTTGTTGGAGGAACAGAGTAAACATCAAACATTTTCTCTCAGTTTCTGATGGAACGGAGGCATGGCAAAGACCCACCCTCGTTTGAGGGAAGCCATGAAGCTAGTGGATCTCGTAGAGGCAATGGAAATCATGAGGACTCCGTACATAAGGGTCAGGTGGAGGAGCATCGATCCAATAATGGAGGGTTAATTCCATTTCACACAATCAGCAGGACTACCCCTAGGTCGTACATGCCTACCTTCCTAGATACACAAAGGAGGGATGCTAATGCCTTGGATTCAGAAAGTTTGGGTGATGAGTGGGAAACTGCAAAAAGGGAATACAATGCCATGAGCGCAGAGTTCAGGAGACAGGTTTCTACGGGAGAATATTTCCACTTGAAGATGAAAAGGAGATCCAAGGAGCGCTACAGAGGTGTTAGTGAGCTTTGAAGAAAGGCTGGAAAAATGGAGCCACCCACCTTTGATGGATTGGATCACATCCAGGTTACAACATGGGTACAAAAGATGAATGCTTACCTCCAATTGAATCCTATGGAGGAAAGGGAAGCTATCAAATTTGCAACTATGTATCTGATGGGGAAGGCACATGAATGGTGGTTCCATGGAATAACCACCTTGGGCCATGGGCGCATCACTTCTTATCAAGAATTCACTCAAAGACTCATTGACAGATTTGACAAAGGAGACCCAAATCGTCATTTCAGGGAGCTTACACAACTTAAGAAAACAGGTTGAGCTGAGACCTTTATTGAGGAGTTTCAAAGAGTATCAGTGATGGTTCTGGATGTGGCAGAATCTAGATTACTTATGTTGTTTATAGATGGGCTAACAAAACCAGTAAGAGGATGGGTTAAGGCTTTCAAGCCTATAACCTTACAGGATGCCATTGAGCGCACCAAGGATTTAGTTGGAGCAGCCAATAAAAACAAATTTACACCTAAGCCACCCATTGTTCCAAGAGGTCGTGACACATGACCAATGGACAGAGGCAAGGGAAAGTTAGATGAAGCTACAAGAAGAGATCTAAGAAGTAAGCAGTTATGTTACACTTGCAGGGACTTGTTGACCGCCTATTCAACTAGGGGGTCAACTCCATGTACCATGAAGATATGCATCAACAGATGCAAATAAGTCGAAGACGTTTTGGTTCTACAAGGCATTTTTGGAAACTCACCTTTTATTAGAGCGTGGGTCCCTCCTCACATCCTCACGTCTTTCCCTTGCTTAAACCTCACCTTGGAGAGTGTGTCCATCACACTCCTCCACATTCCTCCTCATCCTCACGCATTCCCTTTAGAACTCGCGCCTTTCCTCTTTAAAACATGGAAACATCAAAATTTAAATTGGAATTTGCTTTAAATTAAAGCGTGGGTCCCTTCCTCCTCTCATGTGCCCTTCCTCCACCTCTCACATGCCATTTAGGCATGTGCCATACTCATCCCTCCACACTCCTTCCTTACCTCATGCCTTTCCCTTGAATCCTCACGCTTTTCTTGATAGCTTGCGCTTTCCCTTTGAATAAAGTGGAAACATAAAGTTTTAGGATGGAAGGTTGCTTTCAATGAAGGCGTGGGCCTTCCTCATGGCCAATGTGCCTCTCCTTACTTGCTTTCTTCACCCATCCAACTCACTCACATTCCTTTCTCACTCAACCTAAAAGCCCACGCCCCCATTGGTTGATTTTCCTTTCGAGTTGTCTTTCCCTTTGGATGTTTGACACTTGTTGAAGATCCAAGAGGGGTCTCCTTAGCTTCTCATGCTATTTAAGAGACCTCTCACTCCCTCATTCTTTACCATTCTTCACAGTATTGTTATGCTACCAAATTCTCTCCATCTCCCTCTCTCTTTCTCTCACTATTGTCACCTTGCTTCATTGGTTTTGGTTCTTGAAGAGCTTGGAGCAACTGTGTTGTTGCAACCTCTTTCCATTTGATAATAGAGAAATTGCTTTGGAAGAACTGTGGCGTTCAAGATTTGTCTGGATGTGCCACTGATTTATGAGGTGATATTGCTCATTGTTTTCAATATTTTTGTGATTATTTAAGTAGCATGCTAAAGTAAAACTATGTTTGCTTGGCTAGGATAAGTAAAACTTTGTTTGTTTGCCTATTTGCATTGTATGCATTTTTAATACTAACTTTGTTGTATTATTGATTGCATGCAGTCCATTGTTACTTTTATTTCACAAGTTATTGGGAGTTTTGTAGGTTATCTCAAAGGAGTTGTTGGGATAGGTTCAAGGATGAATTTACCCTCATCTTCACTGAAACTTCACAAGCATTTTCTGTTCTCTTTCCTCATTCTGTCATATTTAGTTTTTGGTATATAACTTGCTCAGATAGGTCAATTTAATCAATATAAAATTCCGGTTTTTGTATGTTAGAAGTTTTTGTTGAAAAACAGAAATTTCATAATCTTTTTGAGTGTGTTGCAGCTCAAATCAGCAAGCAATAGCTTGCTGATTTTTGCAGATTCTCGCCAAGCTAAGGGTACATGCTGCCAAATTTCAAGCACAACACACCCTCAAGTAACTCCTTTCGAAGTGGTAATGGTTTCGCTTCTTTCTCCTCTCTCTAAATCAATGTAAAGCAAGCCCAGAGGAGTGTACCCAAGCGGCTTGCGTTCTTCATTTCAGTTTTTACTTTGCATGCTTTAGTTAGATTTCCTTTATGTCTTTCAGTTCATAGCTTGGCTAGTTTAGTCGTTGATATCTACATGCATGCTTAAAGTAAAACTATCTAGAGTAGATCCAACATAACATATGCTAGCTTAGAGCCCGTGGTGGCTTAGACTAGATCTTTATTTTCCGTTGCATGCAAGTTTCAGTTTCTCTAATCTTTATCACACACATGCATGCAAACACTAATCTCTTAAAGGCTAAATTAATCGCTTCTCATTCCGCAAGTTATTTCCATTTGCTTTATGTTCACATTCAATAATCTCACTAAAGCAATCAACTTGCAATCTATTTGTTTAAAGGCCTCAGCCTTTGCAATCGTCATTTTCAGTTTCACAAGCAATTGCAGTTCTTAACATTTACATGCAATAATTCAACAACTTAAGAACTTTACTTGCAATTTCACTATCTAAGAGTTCATACTCGTATCTTTCAGTTTCAATACTTTGGCAATTTTTGAGCAAGCTACAAGCACTCAAACGCACTTCAACACTTAGCTCATAGTTTAATAATTAATTTATTAGACTTAACAGGACACCATTACCAACCAACTTTGCCATTTAAAATGGGGTCGGAGGAAGGCAACAGAAGGTGCTAGGCCGGGGACGGTCTCACGGCGCGCGACGTCCTTTCCAGGAGTACTCTGATCTTAGGACTGGCCTGTGAAGCTAGGGTGGGCCTCGTTGCCTAACTTCTTGAGCATCCAGCAGTCACTTGGTAATTGGGGGAGGAAAGTTTTGGGTTGACACTTAGATAGGATTAAAATAAATCTCACATTAAATCACTTAATTTAATCCTCGGTCTACAACATTGGCATTTCAATTTCACACTTGCAAGCACATTGATCTCATTATCTTTCTATCTACATGCAAGTTAACTTATCTGTTGTAGAATAATATCTAAGTGGTTATATCTTTTTCATCTGGAGTACTTTACATTTTCAAGCATTTCATCTATCTTGTATTCTTGTATTTGTGGTGTGGTCCTTCAAGAAGTGCGCATCCACCCGGAGGCATTCTCTTGACTGGGTTTTGAGTGCTTTGCGTCTTTATACCATTGATAAGCAATCCAATAGAATTCTATCTATTGTGAGCATGCTTGGTTTGATGTGTTGATGTATGTATCATCTTGAGTATCTTCTTTTCCTACATATCCAAGCAATCTGTTAGTATAGTGCATATCTTGTATCTATTGTATCTAGCTTAGTCTAACTTAGCATATCTTGAATATTCTTGTTGTATATCTTGTATCTAGTTTAGTTTAACTTTGTATATCTCACACATTTTTTTGTATCTAGTTGTATCTATCTTGTTGTAACATTGTGTAAGCTTGTAATTATCTTGTAACGAATCTCCTCTTAATCTAGTTGACCCCTTGCCCAATCTTAGGCACTAGTCTTAGTTGTCCTAGGAAAAGGCCTGATTGTCATACTTAACTGTTGCATCCTGCATTTGTTGCTTAACATCATAGGCTAGATCCCCCCTGACCTTTTAACCAATTAAAACCAACTCCTAGAACATTAAACTCTTAATCTCATTTAGTAACTAGGGTCTACCCCCCTTGGCTTCCCTAGGAGTTAGCCTAAACGGAAGAGGTTCAAGTCAAAGTGACAGCGTGGGCTTTGAACCTAGGCATTGTGCCTCTGAGGACACACTAAGTGAGCAGAACTTAGCTCACGTTTGCAAGTGTGTATAAGGACAGCAACAGGACCCTTGGCAGCCAAGACATAGATGTTTAGGCAAGAGAAAAATCCACTACGTTGAGGTAGTGTATTATAGTGATGAGGAGGCAGGTGACGAAGAGGATGGAGCTATCCATACTATGCAGGAAAACCTCAAGGAGGAAGAAGAAGACTTTCCAGTGCAAGGTCATGAGGCACCTTTACCCCCAGATATAGGCCTTAAAAAGGTCACTATTGCTTCTATGAGTGGGGTACCGAAATTTAACACCTTCAAAATAAAAGGAGTTGTTCAGGGACAAAGGGAAATAGTGTTGATCGATGGAGGAGCTTCCCATAACTTCATTGATATAGCCATGGTGGAGAGGAGACATCTACCCACAGTAGAGTTTGAAGGGTTATTGGTTGAGGTAGCAGGGGGGCGTACCATAGCTTGTGACAGGTACATTCCACAGATGAGCTTGACACTAGGCTGATACACCTTGACACAGGATTTTTATGTGGTAGACATTCCTGACACCAATATCATCCTAGGTCTGTATAACTACAGGCATGTGAGTTGGTGTATGTCCGTTACAATCTCCGACTATGATTGAGGCAAATGGAGAGAACATCAGATGTGGATTTCATTTCCTTAAACAATATTGATGTATTGTCTAAGTGGAGGGTGGAGTTTGAGGTGCCTATCATGAAGGAGGCACCTGCATGGTTAGAAGATGAACAACAACAGGAGGAGGAGGAGGATCGAGAGGAGGAAAAGGAGGGTGATGTGCTAGCATCATCACCACCTTCTACACAAATTGATACACCTAATTCTCCACCCATCGATCACCTTCAAACATTTGGTGTAGGCCCGGGCCTTCTACTATCAGGGGCATGCCTAACAAACAACCCATGACCTTTTCCCGTAAAAGGGGGAGAGAGCATTGATATCAAATAACTAGCTGCTAGTTTTGTTTCTTTTGTCATTGTACATCTACCTCATGATGATGAGATACATTTATATATGTGATGTCATTTTGTATTGATTCTCCACTTTTTAGTCCTTGATTGGACAACTAACAAGGTTCAGAATTCAGTATCGACTTTGATGTATCAACTTTTATTTGGCATCCACTACATCATATATATCAGTGCTTTCTCCATATTTATGTGCCAATGTGTTTATCTGATGTTGTTATTGCTTTATATGTTTAAAATTCTGAAGAAAAAAAAATGAATATATTTTGTATTTTTTAATGTTTGTCGCGGTTTGTCGATTTTTGCTGATTTTTTCGCCAATGTTCTCGAGAAGATATTTTCCGAACCCTCGCCAATTTTTTGTCAATGTCGATGTTATCAACACTATAACCTAATACTTAAAGGGAGTTCTAAGAAGCTCGTGGCAAGGTGCAAGGCATAGTTTGTTGAATTTTCACTATGTTAGGCCCAAGCATGAGGTTTATTTCAATTTTAGCTTTTACTTGAACCATAAACAAATGCAGCTACACCATTAACAATTTGTTGCAATAACCAGGATCACAAGAAGAAATACCATGCACAAGAACACAAGAAATATCCTAGGAAACCCTTCTCGACAAGGGAAGAAAACCCAGCCAATCCTTTGTTATATTCTCAAGAGAAAGACCTCCCACACCATAGACCTAGCACACAAAAGGGTGCTCTCCAAAATCAAGAAGGCTAGCGCCCAAGAGAGGTGCGCACTTAAGCCCTAGAACTTGTACTTGCTGAAATTTCCAAAATCACATGTGTGTTGTGTTTCCTCAATGGGGAAATCACCTTTATTTATACTAGACTGGACACATCAAAAGTGGTGTCTATTGGCACAACAGGGCTGACCTCAATAACTCGAAATATAATTAATAATTACCATATTAATTATCTTTTACATTAATTATCTTTCACTTTATGGTGGGGCCGACCTGTACCCTTTACATTACAATTAGGGTTACAGGTAAATCTAACTCTTAGACAATATAGCAATGGATCTCACACACCCACTAGGGGCACGTCCACCTGTGCTCAGCCACAAGGACATCCAACTCAACAGATCTCTATCTCACTGAGTCTCACAGGAGAATCATTTGGACACGCACTCACTAGTGCTCAGCCACTAGGATCACATCCACCTGTGCTCAGCCACAGGGACGTCCTACTCAGTAGATCTCTATCTCACTGAGTCTCACAGGAGAATCATCTAGAGTACCACATCATCTCAACTCTCTACATAGAAGAGAACAATACACACATCACATGGGCACCTTCACCCCTCACAGGGGTACACATCGTTTCATCTCAAACGACACACCCATCTCATGGGCATCCTCCCCACACAGGGGCACACAGCGTTCCATCTCAGTCCCAGAGAGGAACGACACACCCATCTCATGGGCACACCCAACTCATGGGCTCTCTCACAGGCTGATTCACTCGGTCTGTGTCTTGGACGATGTCTCACGCAGCTGTAATGATCAACAGAGTTGACACGTGATTTTGAGATGAAGGACATCAGACTGATGCACTATTTCCTGGGTCTAGAGGTGTGGCAGAGTCCAAGTGAGGTGTTCCTCGAATAGGGTAAGTATTCAATTGAGATTTTGAAGAGTTTTTAGATGATGGACTATAAACCCTTTAGCTACTCCTACAGTACCAAATTTGAAGTTGCATCCTGATTTGGATTCATATATGGTAGATCCTTTGGTATATAGACAATTGATTGGATCTTTGATGTATCTTGTTAATATCAAACCTGATATATGTTTACAATGAACTCCTTGAGCCAGTAGATGGTTGAGCCGAGGCAAATTCACTTGGTAGCTACAAAATATGTGCTTCATTACTTGAAGGGCACAATACATTATGGTCAGAGATATGCAAGAGATGGTGAGTCGACACTACATGGTTTTGTTGATTCTCACTGGGCAATGAATGCTATTGATATGAAGAGTACTTCAAGTTGTTGCTTCAATTTGGGTTCAGTAGCAATATCTTGGTTCAGCAGGAAGCATGGATCATTGGCATTGAGTTTAGCAGAGGCAAAGTAGATGGAAGCCAGAGCTACTAGTTGTGACTCCATTTGGGTTCCCAAGTTGATCACAGAGCTAAGAGGTGAGATGTTGGATCCCGCTATAGTCTATTGTGACAATTGGAGTTGTATCAAACTCTCTGAGAATCTAGTATTCCATGACCACTTCAAGAACATGGGCATTAGGTACCACTTTCTCTGGGACAAAGTTCAAAAGGGAGCAGTGACTATAGAGTATGTTCAAAGAGATCAGCAGGTTATGGTTATCTTGACTAAGCCCCTGGAAAAGGAGAAGTTTGAGATGTTTAGGGAGGGACTAGGTTTGATGGAGAACACTTTCCTCGCTCAAAGGAAATGTTAGCTTTTTACCTTCTTTAACTCTGATGCCCTTCTCACAGTACCAAGGTGCACTCAGCCAGCAGGTCCATACAATACCAGTAAAGGTGCAAATATTGCAATTCTGTGCAGCAGCAATACGGCAGCAGTTTTCCCTGGTTCCTATGCATGGCAGATTGTGAGGGAGGTGCAAATATGTAGGAGAGTAGACATGCGCCAATCTTAGTATATTTCCAGTTTTCCCACCTTCAGTTTGTTAGATTTTTACCAGTTTAGCTTGGATAGATTTCTCCACAACATCAGTGCACACAGTCAGCAGAGAAGACAACAGATATGTCATTTTCAGCCTTTCCTTACAGCAGTAATTAACAGGCTTAATGAGGCTGCAGTTAGACAGAGATTAGACTGTTGTTTGCTAGAAGGCATAGTTTGACAGAGATATGTGTTGTTTACTAGAGGGTGCATGCATGCGCCACATTCAGAGAATTTCAGTTTATGTCTAATTCAGATTTAGCAATTCCAATGTTAGATGGAGTTGGTCTATTTTCAGAGTGTTGCTCTTGTTGGTCTTCAGTTCAACTTTCAATTCAATGTTCAATTCAGTTTGTTTTTAGAATGCATGCATGATCTAATTTTAGATAGAGCAAACAAGAGAGAAGAGACTTCCAAATTTAGTTGGGGCACTTTTCCCAAGGCAAGATGACACATGCTTACATGTCAATGTTCTCTAGTTGGGTTCTCCATTCTACGAAGTTTCTCATGCATGTTGAGCTCATTATACTAGGCAAATTTAGAGTTAGGGTTTCCTATCCTAACCTAGGCACACCTCAAAGTTGGAATGCATTAATTGTAACCCTAATCCTCCTAGTCTATAAAGGAGCGAGATGATCTTCCACTGAGGTTGTTGGCAAGGTCATGTTTTGAGCTATAGCATTAGGATATATTATTTTCTATATCTAATGAAACAGTGATGCAGATTTGAGAATTTTGTTTTCTGTTCATTTTTTGTTAGTGTTTCCAGCAGCATGTGTTTGTAGATTAACGTATTCGAAGATTTCTGTTTTGATAAGGTTTCAGTTTAAAGTTATGTAGGGTTTAGTTATTATAAGTGCATAATCTATTTACCATGGTTTTAGAAATTTCAACATGGTATCAGAGCACATTCATCAAAACTTCTCAAGAATCCGTGTATAGATAGCACTACAACCTGTATGAGTGAATTGTCAGAGGGTTTCAGTGATGGGATGCCTGAGCTTCAGTGGTGAAGTAGATTTTGACCCAAGAAGGGTTGATAGGTGAGATGCCCAGGATCTTCCATTCATTGAAAGGTTGTGTTTGATTTTTAGTTGTTGAACTATTTTTGTGTTTGTTTGAAGAGTTGAAATCATGACCAGTCACAGTCTCCAAGATTGTCAAATGTTGGAGGGCACTTCTGACTCTGTTCCATGAAAGTGCAGGTTGCAGAATCTCTTGGAAGAGGTTGAGTTGTGTTACCTTGTGGAGAGGGAGGTCATACTTCCCATTTCCCGAAAATCCAAGGAGTTGGTCGAGCACAACAAAATTAGTCAAAGCAAAATGAATTGTTCTAGATTCAGCGAAGGACCATCTAATCCCTCACATCATAGAGAAGAAGACAGCCTAGGAAATACATAGTACCCTGGTCACCTTGTACCAAAGTGAGAACATGTCTAGGAGAATGCTCTTGACAAACAAACTAAGTGGTACCTACATGAGAAATACAGGTACAGTAGCTAGCTATCTCATGAAGTCCATAAAGTTGAGAGATCAACTCGTTGTGACTGTCTAAATGGATTTGGTCCATCCTGACATCATTTTGTATAGTGTGTGTTGTCGTCCTTATACACACGTGCAAATGTGAGCTAAGTCCAACTCACTTAGTGTGTCCTTGGAGGCACAATGCCTAGGTTCAAAGCCCACTATCACCTCGACTTGAACCTCTTCCGTCTAAGCTTACTCCTAGGAAAGCCAAGGGGGGTAGACCCTAGTTACTAGATGAAGTTAAAAGTTAAATTCTAGGAGTTGATTTTAGTTGATTAAGGTTTGGGGGAATCTAGCCTATATGCAAAGTGCAAGTCTTTCAATGCAAAAGAAGTCCTTTCCCTAAGTCTTCTAAGACTAGTGCCTAAGATTGGGCAAGGGGTCAACTAAGTTTGAGGGAGTTTCGTTTTACAAAGTTTACAACAATAATTACAAAAGAATGCTAATGATGAGATTACACAATTAGACTAAATACAAAAGAATGAAAGAACTAAATATCCACAAAGTTACAATTGAAAGATACAACAATGAATATACAAGATATATAGATGATACAAGCAAGATAACTAACCAAATACTAACTTGTTAAGAGACTTAATGTGCAGGTAAAAGAGATGTACTCTAAGGAAATACAACCATAACACACAAGCCAACTTACCCAAGCAAGAGTGCCTCCAAGGGATGCGCAACTCAAGGGGAAGCCTTCAATGGCATACACAACAACAAGCTCCAACAAAGAAGAAACCTCCAAGGGATGCGCAACTTCAATGAGGGAGTCCAATCACCTCAACAGATTAAACTAAACTCAAAATTAAAACATGAACAAGAGGCCTCCAAGGGCTAAAGCGCAACTTTCAACTACTTAGTCCAATCCACAATGCTTGAAAGTAAATTGCATGAAAGATAAAGAATGTAGTGTTTGCAATGTATACTAAAGCATAAACCATAAAGATGTGTCCAATAAGGTGCCCAAGGTTGAGTGGATTAATTTTAGGATTATTAAGTTTGTTACGTTAGAAGTGAATCCTAGACTAAGTGACAACCCAAGAACTCCCCCCGTTTGTACCAAAAGAGTTGTTGGGTGCTCAAGAAGTGAGGCAAACAAGGCCACACCCTAGCTCCACAGGTCAACCCAAGAATAGAAGTACTCCACAGGAAGGACGTCAAGCACCGTGAGATCGTCCCCGATCTAGCACCCTCCCGTTTCTTCCTTAAATTCTCATTTTGATGGCAAAGTTGGGTCAGTAAAAGGTGACCTATTAAGCTAGTTGATTTTATGTCCTAGGAGACTAAGGTAAATTGAGTTAGTTTAGATTGAGTTAAGGTGATTGCAATGTGTTGTTGTGCAAGATGTGCTTGCAAGATACCAAGTACTTGAAGGATAATGCAAGGAAATTAAAGTACGAAAATTAAGTTGCAAGAAAAATTAAGTGTTTGCCATGAATCACAAGATCATACAAGGTTGCAAGAGATGGAAGTAAAGTACATAAAAGATCTAAATCATGAAGCAAAAGTACTTAAAACTTAAATAACTTGCAACAAAAGAAGGTACTTGGAAAGATAAATTGCAAGATGAAATTGTGCTTGAATGTAAAATGCCCCAAGACAAAAGTAGATAGCAAATATGAATGAGATAAGCAAATTAACTCATAATGTCTCCATGGGCCTAAACTAGCATATGATTACTTATTTACTTAGATTAGATCATTATTGAGCATGTAAAAGAAAGCAACCACAAACTAATCTAGCTTTACGATTTTGGAGGTTGGCAAAGCCAAGCACACTCCAAGGTGTAGGAAAACAATTTAGAATTAAAATTACTTGAAATAAACTCAAACTAGCAACCTCAAGCAAGTGCACAAGGTGGAGGACAAAGCCTTCCGTTTCTGTGCATAAGTGGGTTCAAAACTTGAAAAGAAAATGCTTAAAAAAAACCTAGCCTCTCAACCTTGTCCTAATGACAAGTGGGGCAAACAAATGAACAACAATTGCAGAAAATAAAAATGCTTCCTAGCCTTACGGTTTTGGGGGTTGGCTAGGCCAAACACATGTAGAAAATCCAGGTCCTATCAGCAAGACTTCTTGGTATGTCTTTGACCAAGCTAAGTCACTAAGTTTTCTGCTGTCATAAAGTTTGTTTCTGCTGTTTTATAACAGCCAACTGAAGTTTTGTTTGCTGATGTGTTATGGTT
>ML781048.1:1292912-1359989 GCA_009831015.1 Picea engelmannii | reverse complement strand
GTAGTATTTTTCATTTTCGTCTTGAACTTGTTTTCGGTTTTTCCCTTTCCCTCTATTTTGGATCTATCTGAATATGGATGAGCCCATGGTTTCTTCTTCATGTGATATTGGCTCTGATGGTCTGCTTTTGTTTCTTGGAATTCGTTGAGAAGACCCACTTTCCTCTTCTTTGCTTGCATTTTTTGCAATTTTAGAGCTATGTCGATAGCATTGATCTCCTCCTTTGTTTATGTTAATTCACCCTAAATTTTTAATGGTGGGTAACACTTATAAATAGTTTGTTTAATACTCTCCAAAGTGCCCCATAGAGAGAAAATAAATCAAGATGTCAATATGATTAATTTTAATTTTATACGAAGGTTGCTTTGTTTTTTATATATTCTCGTTGACCAAATAATGCATATTATCATTGTAATACATCTTATCGTTCTTGTCATTCACTATCCGGTGGTAGAAGCTCCGTTTGGGAACCAAACCAGCTCCGATTTGGATTGAGATTGGATTTTTTTTTCACTTTGAAGGAATATAAGGATCGTAATTTGAATTTCGGCTGGCTTTTATAGAGCCAAACTCCAATGGGATGTACCGAAGCATCCCATATAATTTAAATTAGACGAAAAATAAGAGGCATAAATGGATGTGTAGAAGAAAGAGGTAGCATGGGACCATTCCCAGTCCAAATCCCATTTGAAATCCCAACCCCAACCCAAAAATTGTTATCTATCTCATAGGTTATTGTTAGCCTCGTATACATTAAAATAATTTTTCTTTCTTCATCATTTGGTTTGAAACATTTAAATCATTTTTTCCTTCCGTCAACATTAAACCTCTATCTTTAATACATTTTATTTGTGTGAAATTGTATATTTTTAGGTTAGTTTGTTGATATCAAGGTTAAGGGGTTTTCGAGTGAGGTTTATTATATTTATAAAAGTAATTAGTTTGAGGAATTCCTATTTATAACATTTAACTATTCAATATCCAATTATTTGATAAATTAGAATTGAGATAGATTATGATGATGATAATTGTATCCAATTATAAGAATATAAGACGAAGACAATTGGCACTCTTATAGCTTAAAGAAAAAACATCGTTGAACATGCTCGTCAAACACATTTTCTTTGTGGAAGATTGTATTTATTAGAAGTTCATGATTGCATCTGTGTATTTCTTTCCGCATTGTTCTTCATGTTAAAATATAGATAGAACCCATCAAAGATCCATATTTGAGTTTAATTATATGCATTTACCTTGGCTCTTTTGTGTATACATTTAACTTAGCTCTCTTGTGCAAGTTTGAATTTTATTTGAGGAGGTATTCAGGGATGTCATCATCATTTGTAAGGTTGTTATTGTATCTGGCCCATGGCCTGAGCATTAAGCAATTCACAAAGAGACAGTTATACCCCACATGCTTTGATTTTTCTATGTAGAGACAGTTTGTATATCAACGAATGGGTTCTTGAAAAAGATAGAAACCCCAACCAAACATGCAACCAACCAGGGAAAATATATGACCTGTATACCTGAGAGTCTAAGATACACTGGAAATAATAAGTCACACTTAAGCATTGACACATCACACATAACGAAAAGATTGTAGGCTTCTTCAACATAGTGGACATGTCTAGTGTAGAAACTTAGTCCATTACTTGACAGGGACTAAGGTTCCATGCAACCCTTGTTAAGAATTTGAACATTCTTATCACTATTTCAAAAAATATGAACTTTCACCCAATAAAAGTAAAGTTTTGATGAAATACTAAAAACATAATTACAAGCTAATTAGTATTAATATTGAGAATATTTTTATCATTATTTTAAACATTAATTTTTTTTATTAATACATTAAACACATTATTTAGAAATATTAGAGATATAAAAACACTAAATCTATATTTTAAAATTAATATATACATTTAAAAAAAACAAACAATATTATAAATAAAAAATAATTTGTTTATTTTATAAAGACAAGAAATTAAATTAATGTAGATAAATTTTTGGGATATTACTTATAAAATAGCAATTATATATAATCTTTACATAGATTCTATTTAGAAAATTTATCTACATTATGATTAACCGTGTAAACCTTCACACTGAAAAATCAAATTAAATAAAAATAATATAATAAACTATAATCATCATCCCCAATTACCATTAACTTTGTTTTTCATTAAGAAAAAGTTATTTGAAAATAAAATAACTTCTAAGTGAGTGAAATAAGGATGCATATATCAACTAAAACATTGAATACCAATTATTAAGTTTTAAATTAATTATTTTTTTTTATATGATAATTTTTTTTTTGTGACTAGCGGAATCGACAACTCGTTGTTCTCATACTTGTGTGACATGGGGTCGATTCCTGTCTGATACCTCTATAACCTCTAGGTGCATCCACACAACCCAAAAGCATGGGGCACAGGTAAATCGGGGTGAGAATCGAACTTGAGACCTCCTTTTTACATTTCCTTCCATTTACACGACACTTGCCAATTGGTCTACACACTTGCGGGCTTATTTATATGATATTAATAGTATTAATTTATTTTTAATTCTATACTAATAAAATAGATAGTTTTACTTATTATTTTAAATAAAAAAATACTTTTAATTATAATTTTAAATAAAATAAAGGAAAAATATATTAATAAAAATAAAATGGATTTTCACGATTCATGTTAAATTTTTTGGTAAACTAAATTCTAAATATTTATATACTAGCCTAGATCCATTTAACTCCCGCGAGAGGGATCAAATATCTCAAGGTGCAAACCTTTAACCTTTCCTCAAGTTTTGCACTCTAAAAAGGTTTTCACCTCGAGAGATTTGATCCCTCTCAACACTTGATAGATTCAAAGTTAAATGGATCTACGCTAGTGGTTATTCATTCAAAAGGTAAAATAAGCCATGAAGGAAGGAAAATGAGTAATAATTAGAAATCTAAAAGCTATTGTTAGGGATAGAGACCAGAAGGATACAAATAAATAGGAATTTGGGACACTCAAGATCCTTTTTTGGAATTGTCATGGTTTTCCATGGTGCAGAGGTCCTAGGTTAGTTGGATCTTGAGTGATATGATATTATTTGTATAGTTGAAACATGGGGGCATGACGAGTCTAAGGTCCCTAACATAGAAGGATTTGTCTTGTGTTCAGCTTGGAACAACAAATCATACCGTAGAGGGATTGAAGGCATAGCCTGTTAAATAAGAAAGAGCATTTCTTATCTCGTTCATCTTCATAAGATCGACACTCTCAATCAGTACATTTGGATAGAAATTTCAAACATCAATGCTAAGAAGATGTATATAGCATTTTTTTATTTTGCACCTATTAATTCTACTTTTTATAAGAAAAATAATCTAGATAGAAATGGTCCCTATAATACTTTAGAACAAGATATTTATAGTTTGAGAAATGAAGGTAATATTATCCTACTACGAGACTTTAATGTTATAACTGTGATTAACTAGGCTATTCTTTTAAGCAATGATTCCAACCATAATCCTTTATGGCTAGATGAGAACCTTGTTTTAGCTAATAGGTACAAAAGAAGCTCTGAAGACCTGACTGAGATTTTTTTGGTACTGAGCTAGTCAAGCTATGTAGTTCTCAAGACCTAATAATTTGCAATAAGTAATGAAGTGGACAAACTCCAATAATATGACTTGTATTCATGGGCTAGGTAGTAGTGTCGTGGATAGTGTGATATTTGATATCCTCGTTTCCAACCAAATAGTAACTGTTAGCACCATAAGTCACCCCTGGATTGTGGTGGGGGTAAGCCTGATACCCATCAGAATTTTATGTCACGAGTTGGTTTTCAAAGAGGTCAAATGGGTGAAGACATGAAATGATATCGTTTTAACTCAAACAACTAGGCTAGCATGTGCAAGCAGGTGAGGTCTTGGTTTAACTTCAGCTAGTAGGTTGTAGTAAAGGTGAGTAGGAGGAAGACTTAGAGGAGAAAAATGTAGAGGTCTGTCGAGGACATCAGGTCTTCTAACAACCCAAAGAAGAAATACTTAAACATAAGATCTTCTTGAAATTCAAATCTCAGAAAAACTGAAAGAAGCTATAACAACATTATAATCAAACATATATCATAACACAGTCACAACAATCCATGTGAACAAGTCATCATGAATCCTCTCAGTAACAGAGGAAAATAAGATGGAGTAAGAAAGTTGACTTTCATTAAACAAGAAGTCTCAAATGCAAATGCATAACCAGAGAACCAGAGTATTCATTAAAACTTTACAAATACGGGAGCATAGCTCAACCACCGACCTTTACAAAATATGAAAATTGAGTATATATATACTTAGAGCAACTGCTCCCTTAAGAAACGTGCTCTAGTCATTACATTCAATGCTAGGCATATTTTCCTTCCTCTACCTAACCGAACTTCCATTCTTCTGTTAGACACAATCTTAGATCAGTATGGCATTTGCAGGAAAATCCGTTGACAGAGGGTCCTTGGGTTGATAGTCTGCTTCCACAGCTGGCCTTTCCATGCTTTCCATTTACGGGGTGAAACAAGGTTTCAACAACTTCCCCCCATTTCCATTAATTAACTACATTGGGATTGGGATGGAGCTTGACGCCCATGAATTCTCTAGGAGACGTTCGTGACTCCTCCAAGTCAAGCCCAATGTTTCAAAACCACATAGATCTTCTGATGAAACAAAAATGGGCGCTTTCGGCTCTTGGCACAACTCCTATCCATCGCTCCACGTGACCACGGACCACGACCTTACACATCCCCTATGAAATTTCAGGATTTCAACTTTCAGAGGTTCTGACTCCACTTGCTTTCAAAAGTCCCAATGCCCGCTTCTGTGAAATGGCCCACTCTAATCAACGGTCGGACTTGCTTCAAAATGGATGGGAATGATATTTTCCCTGACAATACGAAACACTGGCTATATGATGAGTGTTGGCCCCTTTTTATAGACTTTCTTCCCATGTGATCATGTGTTGAGACCATGGGCCCAATTCTCGAATGTTTCACGATTTCGCATTTCGGAGGTCTCACACCATGTTCCACTTCTGAAACCCGATCCATGAAACTGAAATCCTATTGATTGAATGGGGCACTTATATTTCTTTTGGCCCCACCTTCTATATGAATCTGGGCTGCGATCATGGGCCTAACTCTTAGTCAAGTCACAATTTCGCACATCGCGAATTCATAATGCACTCCATGCTCAAAACCCTAATTCACGAAATCACGATGCGCAGATTGGGTGCCACGCGTCTCCTTTGATCGGACGGCCTAGATTTACCTTTGATTGAATGGTCCAGATCTCCCTTTAGATCAATGACTATGATCTTTTCACTATTTCGCGTCTCACGAGTTCCAAAGACTCTGCTCTTTGATCACTCTGATTTGCGAAATCGTGACTATGCTGATCGTGCACCACGTGTCCTTCTAATACCAACGGCTAAGATGGCATCGTGATTTCATGACTCTGCTTGATGCTATTCCTCGTGCAACTGTATGGTCCTGATCACTCGATGACCGTCGATCTAATCGACTTGAAGGATATTTTTCGTTGAAGGGTGATCTTGCTTGCTCACTTGATTTGAATCCATATTCTGAATGCTCCAAGTGTTGTGCTTGGTGCTCATGACAGCTGAGGGATCAGGAAAAAAAAAGGATCAATGATAGTGGTAAAGAGAGAATTGATCAACCTTAGAGTAAAAAGAGAGGTTTAGGGATGATACTTCTCAGGAAAACTAACAAGGAGAGTAAATCGATTAAACAGATAAAAGCAATAAGAGGAAACACTACAAGCTGAGAGGAAAAACTTTAAAATTGGGTCCGCCAAAGGAGGGAAGATAGACAAAACTATGGACCTAGGTAGAAACACAGACTCACAAGACCCTGACAAGATTATGTGCTAACACTAGGCTTCATGGGGGATAGAGTCCTCCTTGTGAGGCTCTAAGATCTCCTTTTTCAGTTCCAATGCCTTAGCTGTTGGGATATGGAGTCTAGCTCAAAAATTTCACAGAAGAAAATAGGGAAATATGTACACATTACTCTACTAAAACGAAAAAAAACACATGGGCTCCATTAGAGCTTATTTATGTACAATCCTAAACTAATCAATTTTTACATGGTGCTAGGTGAAAGCAAATTTCCACCATATCCAATCAAGTAACTTCCTAAATGGAAGCTCCTTTAATCTGTCAGTGATTAGAAGCATATGGTGCAACCTTGATAGCAAAACAATTACACCCTTCAACTTTTCTTCAAAGGCTGAAGTTGAGATAAAATAGGGTGGCTCCAAGACATGAAGGAAATGCCACTCTATATACTCGTTGACAGGCTCATAGACTGAGTGGAAAAAGATGGAAAATGGGTAGCATAAAGCCTGCTCTGCTCCATAGCTGCTCATGTAGAGTTGAATTTTATTGGAGGGCAGAGGTGGATGAGAAACCGATACAGGTTGAATGATCTCAGGCAAAGGCTACTCACCTACAGGCTCTGGATAGGGGAAAAATGACCCTTTCTGCTACTCTAGATCTTCTGGTTCTTCTTCTTGGATCTCCCAAGGGTCAGAATCATAATAATCATAAAAAAGACCCGAGGGGAAACTCTTAGGCTGGATAATTCCTCATGAAAATATTCGCTAATGGATAGAGGATAGGGCTCAATTGTATGCTCTTGGAAATCTTGCACATCTAGCTCAGAATATGACTCGTAGTTGTCATAAACAGGTTGGGTTCTCCTCTAGTCAACAAACTGTATTGTAGGGCTTTGCTACTCTTCATATGAATAATCATTAAATCTAGGGACAACAAGCATATTAGGAGCAGAAGGCAGGTCCTCTACAACTATGAAATCTTCAATACTATCATCATTAGTAGGGCTGTAAAGAACAACTTCTTCAAGAGTTGGGAAATCCTCTGTGCTTTCTCCAGATTCCAACTTTTCTAGTTTGGCAGAGAGGGATTTAATCAGCTCCATTAATTCGCCCATAGAATATTCTTCTTCATGGTCTTCATCCTTACAACCTGCGTAAGAAGCAACTATATCTTGAAAACAATCGTTGTATCCCTCAAAACAGCTATGAAAAATTAACTCAGAAGGATAAAACTTCTCACAATGAGCGTTGAAAGCTGCATGAAACTGCTTTAGGGAGGAGATGCTAGCAGGGGGTAAAGAATGATACCACTCACGAGCATCCCCTGCTAACAAGAACAAGAACATCTTCATCAATACATCCTCATGATATATCTCCCACTAGTGCATGAGTTCATGGAACTCATGAAGATGTTGAGCAGGGTTGTCCTCCTTGCGCTCTCTAAATATAGGAAAATAATAATTCCATTCATTTGGAGCAGGAACAATATTGGGAAAACCAGGAACAACAGAGAAATCAAAGGGAGAAAACCTTCGATCTAGGATTTTTTCCATTTCAAACCAGTGGAGTTGCCAATCGCTCCTTCAACCATGGAGTCACTAGGTGGATGACATGCAGAATGAGTGTGTCTAGCATTTGTCCACCATCAAAGGCCATATCTGATCATTGTGTTCTCCCGAGGGATACTAGGTGTAGCCGGAAGTAGTAACACTGAAACAACAAAACCGAGACAGTAGAATCGCCTTAGTGGAGTCGCCGGGTGCATAGTTGAAATATTTGAAGTACTAAGTTCTGATGCACCTTTAAAACTAGTAAATGTTGTCATTCAATCACAGGGAAAATCTTCAATTTCGTCCCTGGAAACGATGAAAGAAATGCTAGCACTAGAAGTCACCCCTGTATTGAGGCGGGGGTAAGCCTGATACCCATCAAATTTTTGTGTCATGAATTGGTTTTCAAAGAGGTCAAATGGGCACAGACCTGAAATGATATCATTTTAACTCACAAAACTGGGCTAGCATGCACAAGAAGGGGAGGTATTGGTTTAACTTCAGCCAGTAGGTTGTAGTAAAGGTGAGTAGGAGGAAGAATTAGAGGAGAAAAATGTAGAGGTCTACCGAGGACATCAGGTCTTCTAACAACCCAAAGAGGAAAGACTTAAACATAAGATCTTCTTGAAATTCAAATCTCAAAGAAACTGAAAGAAGCTATAACAACATTATAATCAAACATACATCATAACACAGTCGCAACAATCCATGTGAATCAATCATCATGAATCCTCTCAGTAACAGAGGAAAATAAGCTAGAGTAAGAAAGTTGAATTTCATTAAACAAGAACTCTCAAATGCAAATACATAACCAGAGAACCAGAGTATTCATTAAAACTTTACAAATACAGGAGCATAGCTCAACCAACGACCTTTACAAAATATGAAAACTGAGTATATATATACTTAGAGAATATTCTCCCTTAAGAATCGTGATCTATTCATTACATTCAATGCCAGGCGTCATCACCTTTCTCTACCTGACCGCACTTGCGTTCTTCTGTCAGACATGATCTCGGATCGGTATGGGCTTGGCAGGAAAATCCGTTGACAGAGGGTCCTTGGGTTGACAGTCTGCTTCCATGACTGGCCTTTCCATGCTTTCCATTTATGGGGTGAAACAAGGTTTCAACAACTTCCCCCCATTTCCATTAATTAACTGCATTGGGATTGGGATGGAGCCTAACGCCCATGAATTCTCTAGGAGAAGTTCATGACTCCTCCAAGTCAAGCCCAGCATTTCAAAACCACATATATATTCTGATGAAACAAAAACAAGTTCTTTAGGCTCTTGGTACAACTCCTATCCATTGCTCCACGTGACCTTAGGCCACGATTTTACGCATCCCCTATGAAATTTTGGGATTTCATCTTTCAGAGGTTCTGACTCCAGTTGCTTTCAAAAGTCCTGATGCCCGCTTCTGCGAAATGGCCCACTCTGATCAACAGTCGGACTTGCTTCGAAATGGACGACCACAATATTTTACCTGACAATACGAAACGCCGGCTATGCGATGAGCACTAACCCCTTTTTCTAGACCTGCTTCCCATGTGATCACATGCTGAGACCACGGGCCCAATTCTCGAATGTTTCACGATTTCACATTTCAGGGGTCTCACACCATGTTCCACTTATGAAATCTGATGCATGACATCACAATCCTGTTGATTGAATGGGCACTTATCTTTCTCTTTCCCCCACCTTCTATATGACTCTGGGCTGCGATCATGGGCCTAACTCTTAGGCAATTCGCAATTTCGCGCATCATGATTTCATGATGCGCTGCATGCTCAAAACCCTGAGTTGTGAAATCCTGATGCTCAGATCAGGTGCCACGCGTCTCCTTTGATTAGATGACCCAGATTTACCTTGATCGAACGATTGAGATCTCCCTTTCGATCAACGACTACGATATTTTCGCTATTTCGCATCTCGCAAGTTCCAAAGATTCCTCTCTTTGATCACTTTGACTCATGAAATCGTGACTATGTTGATCATGCACCACGTGTCCTGATACCAACGACTAAGATGGCATCGTGATTTCGTGACTCTGCCTGATACTATTACTCATGCAACTTTATGGTCCCAATCACCCGATGACGTCGATTCGATCGGCTTGAAGGATCTTTTCCGTTGAAGGGTGATCTTGCTCGCTTGCTTGATTTGAATCCATATTCTGAATGCTCTAAGTGTTGCGCTTGGTGCTCACGACGATGACATGTGAACAATCACTTGGATGACTCGCTGAGGGCTCGGGAAAACAAAAGGATCAATGATAGTGGTAAAGAGAGAAGTGATCAACCTTAGAGTAAACGAAGAGGTTTAGGGCCGATACTTCTCAGGCAAACCAACAAGGAGAATAAATCGATTAAACGGATGAAGGCAACAGGACGAAAAACTACAAGCTGAGAGGAAAAACTTTAAAATCGGGTCTGCCAAAGGAGGGAAGACAGACAAAACTATGGACCTAGGTGGAAACACAGACTCACAAGACCCTAAAAAGCTTATGTGCTAACAATAAATTTTGACCTTTTAAATGACCATGAACTTGACTATGATCATAGACCTTTAGCCTTAACTCTAAACTTTAACATGTACATAATCCCCATTGACGAAAATTCTAATAATCAAAGGCACCTGCTTGTTGACAAAAGTAAAGTTGACATTTTCTAAAATAATTTAAATAGTGAATTACATTTCCTAAGTTATAAGGACAACATTGAATACCTCTATCATAATTTTACAACTACCCTTTCCACTTCTATTATTAAGTTCTCTTTTGGGGTGTCTTGTAAAAATAATAATAGAACAACCAACCCTTGGTATGATAAAGAATGTAAAATTGCTAGGAAAGTCATTAGGGATGCTTCTAATGAGTCCTTAAAACACGATAAGATCAATATGTACAAATCCCTAATTAAAGGGAAAAAAGGTACTATATAAATAAAATGAAAGAGCGGCTTTAACACCTATCTAAGCTTGATCCTAAGAAATCCTGGAGGAAAATTCTAATTATCAATACTTAAGAAAATAATATGATTCCCTTAAGGGGATGGAATTCCTACCTTAACAGTCTTTACGAGTTCCCTAATTCCATGGACACCATTCCTATTGTTCCTATAGAGGATGAAGTTTTTTCTTTGGATGACATAGAGTCTAAGATTAAGCGACTTGAAATTGGGAAAGCTAAGGACATTGAAGGCTACCAAGCTGAAATTTTTAAAATCGGAGGGCCTATCATCATCCCTCACTTACACAAGATCTTCAATTTAGCAGTCAAGCAGGGCTTCCCTAAACCCTGGACACAAAGACTCATTGTACCTATTTTTAAAAATGGGTATATAAACATTCCCTCTAATTATAGGACCATTATTATCTCGATTTTAGCCAAGCTATACATAATTATTTTGGAAAAGAAGGTTAGCCTATGGCTAGAAAGTCACGATAAAAGAGATAAAGGCCATGCCAAATTTAGGAGATATCATTCAAATGTGGACCATCTTTTACCCTTAGGATCATTAAAGAGGAGTTTTGCAATACTAAAACCAATATTTTGTGTTATTTTGTTTACTTTAGAAAATATTTTGACACAATACCTAGGAAAAACCTTTGGGATAGGTTGGAAGAGATAAAAGTGCCTTTCAAGTTGAGGGTTGTTGTAATAAGGTTGTATGAGAATGTTATTGCCAAGGTTAATAACACTGAGGGATGGTTGAAATAAATTAACTGTAATATTGGAGTCAAGCAAGGTTGTCCCTTATCCCCTACCATTTTTGGCATATACAATGACACGTTAGAAGATTGTTTGGATGAAGCAGGTTGTGTCGACCCAACTCTCACTAGTATAGTCATCGATATTCTTCTTTATGTTGATGATCTTGTTCTTATGGCGAGTATTACCCACAATATTGGAAAGAAACTAAGAATCCTCGAGCATTTTTTATCTAATATGGGTATGACTGATAATACTGACAAAACAAAAGTCATGATCACTAAATCCAATAAGATCACATATGATACTTTCGTATATGAAGACAAAAACTTGGAGTAAGTGAGTTCATACAAAAATCTTGGAACCTATATTCACCATAAGCTCAAATGGAATTATAGTATTGAGAAAAGGATAAATGGAGGATGGAAATATTATTATGGGCTTGAAAACAATTGTAAATCAAGAAATCTTTGGATACAGGATAAGAAAAAACTCATCTTTGAGACTCTTGTTACTGCTGTTATTCTATATGGATGTGAAGTTTGGGGATGCAGTATCTTTAGAGAGTCATGGAGAAATATAGAGCATATCCAAAAGAATTTAATAACCTATAATCTTGAAATTAAAGGAAATATGCCCTATCCCATCCCCCTCTTAGAGACAAGCCTTTCTCCCATTGAGAGCACAACCATGACTAGATGCCTATTGTATAAGAACAAGTTAAACAACATGGAAGACAAGAGGCTTCTTAAAATTGCTTCAAAGTCCAACCAAAACCACCTTCGACTCAAACAGGTATGGAATAAATATGCCCAATCTTGGCTAAGCCATTGAGGAATAACGAAAGAGATCATTTTGTAGAATAAGGATACTATTAAAAATATTATTAAATCAAAATTTACTGAAAAATATGGTGCGATAAAGAGTTAGAGGAAAAATAAATTAAGGTATTATAAGGAGGTAATCAACCCTAATATAGAACATAAAAAACATCTCTTTGTTTTGACAATTGTAAAGAAAAAAACAAGCATTGCTAAAATAAGAACAAATTCTCATGAGCTCCATAGTGAAACTGGACGTTGGTCAATTCTTAAAACTCCCTGGGATGAAAGAGTGTGTCACCTTTGTGACACTAAGAGGGTTGAATATGAAAAACACTTTCTCTTATATTGTCCAACCTATACCCATATTAGATCTCAATTTCAAAATATTCGTCACGCTACCAACCTTCCTAACCTTTTAACTCCACAAAACTATGGTGATCTTGGAAAGCTTCTCTTAATTCTTTTCGAGCACAATAACAAAATTCTAAATAATTTCAAGTAATCCCTTACCTTCTTAAGGTCCTATAGACCAATTTGGTCTTAGTGGGCATTCTTCAGCATCATAATCATATATATAGATAGATAATGGAGCCTAATTTTATTTTTATGTTTTATTATTAGTAATATTTTATTATTTTTGTATTATTTTAATGCATTACCTTACATGAACATCTCTCTCCATAGTGGGTTGTAGTGTGTGTATTATAATTTATTTTTAAATTTTATTTATGTGTGTGTGTGTGTGTGGAGTCCACATAAATTATTATTATTATTATTATTTTGACTGGTAAAGTCTATGGAGGTATACATACCCTACCCCCTCTGGATTTGAACTTGTGACCTCTTAGAAGGAAACACATATTCTTAAACATTAGGCTCACTCATGCTATATACATTTAAACAATTTAGCGCAACATGTCATATTTATAGATTTAAACAATTTAACTCTCTTTTACAACTTGAGAAAAAAATATTTTTTTAAGCAATTGAACGTTCTTTTATAGCAACATTTTGATGATATGATCACATCATATGTAATCATTGGAGTGGTCACGTCGACATAATAATCATAATTTAATTGGTTGAAACATTAATAATAATGAACGTCATGTGGCCCAACGCTAGTGTCTTGTCACTTCTTATTTTATCGATGATCATAAATGTGTCTTCCCTACTTTCTCATACTCTTTTTTCCAACAGAAAATTCCCTCATTTATATTAGTGAAAATATAATTTTTTACATCTTCTTGACCATACAGATGTTCATAGAAAAACTATTCCAAAGACCATGCTCATAAACATAAACTACTACATCCCCAAAGTAACTAGAAAGTCACCATAGAAGATAACCAGCACGTAGGCTACAAAAAAAGAAACGAAACATGGATAAACCCCAACAAAACCCAGAAAAGAAACTAAACCAGAAGCCGCATGCCCCCAAAGGACCTCAAAGTGTTTACCCAACACCGCATGCCCCTAGTGTGGACCTCGAAGCTCTGGTCCAAATCCTCTTCTTTCCAAGGATGAAGAGGTCAAGAGGGTCCATAAAAACTGAAGAGAAGACAAAACACCCGTTGAAACAAACCCCCAAATCCTCCACCACCGCAAAAACTACGAAGATAAACACCCCACGCACCCGGAGTCGAGCCCTCTAACACCAAAACAAAGGATGCCCTGGAAGAAAGAAGATAGTAGTCATTACATCTTGAGCTGAAGCTTAACCCCAAATAGGGTGACGTAGGTTTTTGTTTCCACCACCACACAGAGCCCTCACGCACCCATTCTCGTCGCATAGATCCACCGCACCGCAGAGCCCACAAGTGTAACAACCCCAATCACTACGACACCTAGAGAAGCAAAAGGTGAAATTTTTTTTTTTGTTTTAGGAAGGAAGGCATTGACGACAACAATAAAACAACACAACCTAACGACGAACACCACGCATGCAGATCAGGCCACAGTCAACAACGACTCAACCCACTTAGCACATCATGCAACTGGTGGGTGACATAGGTTTTTGTTTCCACCACCACGCAAATCCCTTGTGCACCCATACTCATTGCATAGACCCACCGCACCGCAGAGCCTGCAAGTGTAATGACCCCAATCACTATGACACCTAGAGAAGCGAAAAGTGTATTTTTTTTTTTGTTTTATGCAGGAAGACATTGACGACGACAATAAAACTACACAACTTGATGATGAAAACCATGCACACAGATCAAGCCACCGCCAACAAAGAATCAACCCACTTATCACATCGTGCAATTGGTCGAAACATGCAGAAATCAAAGACAGAGAGAAACGACTACCCACCCAACACAAAAACGACAATGCCTACAAGATAAAGGACAACATCCACCATCCCGACACAATGACCTTGACGACTAGTAACTAGAACCTTTATGGAACGCAAACCCAATGCATGAAGGCGTTACAACCAGAGCAACAACAACAACTACCATGATCAAAAGCACCCACAATGGAAAGCACAGACTCCGACCAAGTTATCATTCGCCTCTATCCAATAGGGCGTGCCATGATCCCCTCATCAAGGATCATGACGTCCCCAGGTGATAGGTGCGACAATAACCCTGACATAACATAACCTAGCTGGACCAAGGGCTCAAGATAAATCCAACGTGCTAGGAGCTGAAATAACTGACAAAAAGACTACACCTACGCCCCCAAGCAGTGGGTCGACCAGACACATATGACATCGCTCAAACAATTTGCGCAATCTATTAAATTACTCGACAACACCCATAACCCATACATGTTAAGCATGATGTCTAAGTGTGAGTGGAAAACTAAAACAACCAAAAAATCCTACTATCTTAACATTATAACTTGTCTAACAATGATATCTTATTATTGGTAAATCCACAACAAAAACTTGTATGTCATTTATTATTAATAAATGTTAATATCTCCTTGTAACAATCTACGTTTATTTTCCTCATGCTCAATCACTCAAGGGGTAATATAGTTAAGGTGATTATGTATTGTTTCGCCCATTATATACTTACTCTCTTCCACACATTATATATTATAAATCTCTAATGCACAAAGGCTTTAATGTCTCATAAAATCGCTATGTTACTAAAAATAAATGCTGCTCTAACCATTAATAAAATCATTGTGCTTTATCACTATATCCATTTAACCATCAATGTATCGCTGTTTATTTTTACCATGGTTAACGAAATGGCTTTAGCAAAAGTTAAACTATAGGTCTCTGTCATGTAGGTTATTGTATTGATTCGTTGTTTGTTGACTGTTTATTGGATTTATTCGCTGTATGAATTTGCTGAGTAAAATATAATATAAGATGTCGTTTAAATATATGATAAGCATAATTAATATATGATATCTCTATCAATCAATAAGAAATCGCAATGTGTATTATATGATACATACGAAATAAGAAATTTCTGGGCGAATAAGATATTATTGTCTTATTAAAGGTATAGGTTACTATATAGTGTAAAATAAAACACAAGGTGTATAAGCAATCAAAAAAGATATAAGTTTAGCTACCAAAACTCAAGATTCACTGCTAGAAATCAAAGGAACCGTTGTCCATTAATCAATGGGGAGTTATAGGTGCTCCTTATAATGCTACAAATGCCGTTCAGAATAATTATAAATATGTCAATGCTATCATGTAATGTCAGACCATCAAGATTACTGTCAAATCAATCACTGTCTGATATTATCGTTGCCATTAATATTATATCGTTATGCCTTGATAAACGAATGTTTATATTGATTGCTATCTAAAAGAGGAAACACCGATGTGGCAATCCATCACCATATCACTATACCCTACAATAATTACATATAAAAGGTTGTCCCAAGCATATCCACAAAATACATATGAATTTGCTGCCCCTAAAAAGTTGTCAAATAATTCGCTGGGTTTACCCATCAATTCGCTGAGTTTTAAAAATGGAAAATCGTTGAGTTTTATCCTCAAATCGATGGGTTTCATCAAATAATAATGTTGAGTTTCACCATAAAAAATAGCTGAGTTTTAGAAATGGAAAATCGCTGAGTTTTATCCTCAAATCACTGGGTTTCATCAAATATTAATGCTGAGTTTCACCATAAAAAATCATTGAGTTTTAGCAATGGAAAATTGCTGAGTTTTATCCTGAAATCGTTGGGTTTCATCAAATAATAATGTTGAGTTTCAACATAAAAAATCGTCGAGTTTGACATCAAGTTCGTTGGGTTCATCAAATAAAAAAAATATTGAGTTTTAGATACGAAATCGTAGTCAATATAAGGTAAAGACAACATCGTCATTTAAAGACTCAATGTAAAACACAGAGAAAAGGAATATAGATGCAGTCAATATGTAGTAACACTGTAGAGTAAAACTCGCCATCAAACATAATAAATCGCATAGGAAATTCGCAGGTTAGAGGTACAAAAAAAAGTAGAGTAATTTCGCCTTCAATGTAATAAATGGCGGAGGAAAAATTTGTAGGCCAAATGTAATGAAAACACAGAGCCAATTTGCCATCAAAATATAATAATCACAGACAGTAAAAAAAAATGCCCAGTACACATAGCATACACAAAAACGCAAGCAGTAAACACAAATGCATTCAGGTATAAATTCTCTATTGTGAAAGAATAAAAAGGCGCAGGCGTTCAAGGTAAAATTTCACTGTATTTCATGGAATATCCTTATCGTCCTTCCAGTGAAAAACACAGTCTAGATTTAAATCAATGCTGACATTCAAGTGGAAATAAAAACGCAGTCAAAAAATGAAAAGAAATGTTGTCATTAAAATCGCAGAGAATGAAGATGAAAAACACACAGAGGTATTCAATCGCAATAAGGCGCAAGACAAACACTCAACTAGGAACAACAACGCAGAGCAAAGAAAGGGTAGACAACTGAGAAAAACTATTCTTCGCTCATCATCCACACACAGAAAAGCAAGGCGCTAGAATCTATAGGTCTATTAACACCGAAGTTACGACAGTCGATTCGGCTCTTGGCCGACTGCTCAGGCATGGACTGATGATATAGGGATGAGGGAGAATATAAAGAAAAATCTCTTCATAACAACCATTAAAACAAAAATGAATAGTCATAGCAATCAGGGCTTGAGTTCCAAGGAAATCAATTCAAGCAACGAGTGTAAATCTATGACGAATTTAAGTTCTTGATTAAAAATGCTGAGTAAAACACTTTTATTTACACATTTAAAGGTATAGAAATGAAAGCGCAATATCAATAGTAATCTACCATGCAAAATAAAAGTATGTGTACCGTAGCCCAAGGTGACAGCTTCGAGTCGTTGTCCTGCGTGCTCTGTCCAGCTCTCGCTTGCCGACCGATGTGACTTCACCGGTACCTCCCAGCCAACGCTAGGGGTACTCTTCTTCCCCCTTATCCCCCCAAGCCACAAAGGGGCCACACACACTAAACCAAAGAACAAATAGAAACCAACTCACCTCGCAAGGTCGAGCTACCACTCCTTACCCGAGTTGGGTATCCCAACTCCCACAAGATAAGTTAGTCAAGACAAAAATTCTGCAGTGTAACGTTACGCATGAAGAAGAATATCCATACTCCTCCTCCTCCATCCCTTTTATAGACTTTCTAAGTGATTTATTTCCCAATTTCCCATTTAATTTATTTTTCATTAATTTAATTCAGAAAAACTTCCCCCGTACACATGCCACCCATCCCCCTAGTTTTACCAGAATTTAAATTCATTATTTATTTAATTACTCCTATTTCCCTCACCCACCTAAAATCATTCCTAAAATTGCTCCTAGGTGTCCCCATATTCCCTTACACATTTTAATGACTTACACCCTTACTAAATTCCTAGTCGAGTTCAATTTAGAAAGTTCTTAAAGGCAAGATTCCTTACTAAGTTAGTCATTCTGTTTTTTCCTTATGTTTCTCTTTTTCTTTATGTTTCCCCTTTTCCCCTTAGTTTCCTAATTCTTTTAAGTTTTCCTCTTTTCCCTTTTCATCTAAACTCAAATTAGCAAGTGTAGAAAAATTACCTTTTACCCCTTTTTCTTTTTAATTAATAAATTTTAATTAGCATATGTAACAAAACAATCATTTACCCTTTTTTTTAAAATTTAATCCCCCAAAGTAATTTTATTTTAATAAATTAATTGAATTTATTACCCCCTCCTCATCACATCTTTAATGATTATTATTATTATTATTTTTACCACAAGTATCACTTAGAACTAGATTTTATTTTCCTAGGTTGGGCGACATTTTTATTAGGGAAATTGTTTTTAAATATTTCTTATCACACCATTCGTTCTAAGGCTCTCTAGGTTTATTCACTTATTAGTTAACAATGCGATGTGCCCTTTAGGACGCACTAGGTTCTCCAAGGGTGCAACTCGCCTCATTCTGTTTCCCTTGTGCGATGTGCCCTTCAGAACGCACTACGTGCTCCAAGGGTGCCACTCGTGTCTTTCCATTTTTCTTGCGCGAAGTGCCCTTCAAGGCACACTAAGTTCTCCAAGGGTGCCACTTGCCTCTTTTTAGTTTTCTTGTGTGACATGCCCTTCAGGACGCACTATGTGCTCCAAGGGTGCCACTCGCCTCTTTCCATTTTTCTTGCACGACGTGCCCTTCAGGATGCACTACATGCTCCAAGGGTGCAACTCGCTTCCTGACTGAATTGGTAGACATCAAAAACCCCTGGAGTCAATACTCCGCCAGGTGATCTTGTGGGAGACTGTTGGCACAGGGGCAGACCCGGGGTTCAACTCTAATAGTGCACCAACAAGCCCTAACTATTGGCCCTTTCAACAACACCTATGAAGCAGATGAAGTCTCACCCGAAGTAGCAATAGGGGGTTGCAGGACACAGGTGTTTACAACCAGAGGAAATGGAAGTGGAATAAAGGAAACCACACATGTTTTTCAGATTTTTCTTTCCAAGCATACACTTACTTCTCACAATTATATATCATATCTAACATACTAATGCATCGTCAAAGTAGAATAGTAAAGACCACAATATCAATCACACACAACAACAAGATATACATGGTTCATCCTCTCCCTATGGCTACATCCACAGAACTGTGATTTGTAATATATTAGGTGAAAGCTTACAGTTCTATCTCTACACTTAGCTTGCAGATCTCTCTCCTTCTCTCTTTTCTCTATCTCCCTTCCTTGCGCACCCAGTTGAAGATCTTACAACACAAACTTCTCTCACCACACAATCCTTCTCTCTTAGTAATAACAACAATCACTCATCATCACATAATCGAACGCATATCATGTCCTCTTGACCTTTATTTATACATTACAATAGCTCACCGATAGCCTTAGGCCAAAGCCTCGGTGTCAAAACCCTAGATACCAAAACCCTAGGTGTCTAAAAACCTAGTTCAACTTGACCCATGTTTTCAGGGCTTCGCCAGCCTGTCTTTCCTTCTTTCCCGCGAGGTTCTCCAAAAAATCTACCGATTGTTTTTTCCGCTTGATGAGTTGTCCACGATCCATCTTCCTTGCTGATCTGTCTTCCTCGATATCCTCATCCAACGACTTTCTTTCTCGGACTTCGCTCCATATTTTCTTCTTCTTTAACCACTTCGACCTGATCTCAATCAACCTTCCTTTCTCGCAATTCATGTTTCACCTTTTCTTCTATAATATTCACTTTCTTCCATAACCAAGGGCCAACGGGCCCCCAACACTCACTTGTGACACGTCCTAAGGCACTCTGATTTGAATCTTCTGTTGTATCTCGACTTCAGACTATGCAGAGAATCCTGCGCTTCCTGCTCTATTCCTCCACCCTGTGTGTAGACTGTCTTTCTTGTGTTTGGTACCCAGTCTCAATTGCACCTGGTACCTAGATCCTTATCCTTTTGTTTTTACCGAGAGCTGCGAGCTAGCTGGATGTCATAGTACAATTTCAATCGGCTCCCATTCACCAAACCTTCCCTCCACTCCCCATTCAAAGTATTTAGCTGCGCAAATCCTCCTTCTGTAACATAGGCAACCTCATATGGCCCTAGCCAATGTGTTCTAAACTTTCCTGTATACTTCATGAACTTGCTATCATATACCAATACCAGATCTCCTTGCTTAAATGCTTTCTTCTTGATATGCCTGTCATGGTAGGCCTTTTCTCATTCCTTCTAAACTTTCTGATGGAATCCTGCAATAAATCTGTCTTCTTCTAGTTCGACCAACTGTGCCAGCCTCTCTTGAACAACGCCAATGTCATCCATATCTGTAAAGGTTGCAATTCTTAATCTAGGAACTAAATATTCCATGGGTACAACTGTTTCTAGGTCATAGACCAACTTAAAGGGGGTTTTCATTGTCAGCTTCTTACAAGTAGTTCTATATGCCCATAACACTACTGGTACTCTCAAATCCTAGTCATCTCTATTTACACTTAATATCTTCATCAGCATTGTCTCCAAGATCTTGTTGAAAGCTTCGACCGTCCCATTCGCTTGTGGGTGGTAAGGAGTTCTCTTCTGGTGGTGAACTTCAAATTCCCGAGTCAAGGCTTCAATAGTCTTATTAATAAAACGTGTACCTTGATCACTCATGAGGATATTTGGGCATCCAAACCTAGTTATGATATCATCAAATATGAAACGTGTAGCTGTAGTTGCACTAAAATCCTTAACTGCTCTTGCTTTTGCCCATCTAGTTAAATACTCTCTCGCAATGATGATGTATCTGGCTCCTGTGCGCTTTCCTGGTGGGTTTATAGGTCCCACGAAGTCAATGGCCCATTTCTCAAATGCTTGTAAATTTATATGGGGTGCTAAAGGCATCTCATCTCTTCTGGACGGTTTCCCAACTCGTTGGAATACATCACAGGCTCTGTAGTATTCTTTAGCATCTCTGTGTAAAGTGGGCCACCGGAGGCTAGCTCTAAGAACCTTCTGCATTGTTCCTTTTCCTGCGTAGTGTCCTCCTACGATGCCTTCATGAGCTTATGATAAAATGAATGGTCATTCAGCCTCCATAACACATCTTCTGAGGATCTCATCAGGTCCCATCTTATATAGTTGTCCAACTATAAGATAAAAATATGCAGCGCACACTACCAACTGTTTCTTCTTAATGACTGTGTATTCGCGAGGTGCTATTCCTGTTGATAGGAACTGAACTATCTCAACAAAGTGATCATCAACCTTTCTAATGGCCAACAACTGTGCATATGTTAGTGTATCCTCCAAACTAGTAGGTTCCTCTCCATGTTCCAACCTAGACAATTGGTCAGGTCCCTTGTTCATCCTTCATGGCTTTATCACAATTTCAAAATCATATTTCTGAAATAACATAATCCATCTGCATATCCTTCCCCCCAACACTGGATTTTTGACTAGGTATTTTAGCGTAGAGTGATCAGTGAACATCTTAAAGTGTCCTCCTAACAAGTAGTGATGAAACTTATGCAGCGAATACACCATGGCTAAAACTTCTGTCTTGGTGGTGATGTAATTTATCTTAGCTGTTGAGATCTTTCTGCTAGCAAAGGATAACGGGTGGTCAATATCTCCTGCTCCTGGTTGTGCTAACACTACTCCTAATGCAGTATAATATGCATCGAGATGTAGATGAAATTCCTTTCTCCAATCTGGAAAAACTAGAATAGGCGTAGTAACCATTTTTTGTTTCAGTGAGTCGAAGCTCTGATGACATTGTTCTGTCCATTTAAACTGACAATATTTCTTCAACAACTTCTCCATAGGTGTTGTAATCTATGCATATCCCTTAATGAACTTCCTATAGTATCCAGTATGTCCTAGCGCAGTGCACAGCTGTTTGACTGAAGTAGGAGGGGGTAAATCAACAATAATGGCAATCTTAGATGGGTCTACCAGTAACCCCTGCTTACACACAATATGGCCCAAAAACACTCCAAAGGGTGAAAAGAAGATGCATTTCTTCAGGTTTAGGGAAATTTGACATTGCCTGCACTTATCCAACATTAGTCTTAAGAATTCAATATGGTTTTTCAATAAGCTAAAAATGGTCCAATCATCAAAATATGCTTCCAGAAATTTATGTAAAAACTCCTTGAATGCTTCAACCACCACCCTAGAAAATATGGCTGGTGCATTATTCAATCCAAAAGGCATCACTGTGTATTGGTAGGATCCCCATTCTGTTGCAAACATGGTCTTATGGCGATCTTCCGTGGAAATCCTGATCTGATGGTATCTTGAGAATCCATCGGTGAAGGAGTAGACTTCCTGTCCTCCCACATTATCTAACACTTCTTCAGTAAATGGCGTAGGGAATGGATCATGTAAACATGCATCATTCAGCTTCTTGAGATCTACACATATTTTGATCTTTCCTGTTTTCTTATATTGAACCACCATAGGGATAATCCACTCTGATTCTTCAACATGTTCTATGATTCCTGCTTCCAACATTCTGTCTAGTTCAATCTTCACTTTCTCCTTATATTTAGGATTCAATATGTAACGTCTTTGTTTAACTGGTCTTTCATCTGGTTTCAAGGGGATATTCATCTCTCCCATGGGCCCTTTAATGCCCTTCATATCAGTGAACTTGGTTGGAAACAAGTCTTGATATTGATGCAGTAATTCTATGATCTTATCAATAGTGGCATCATCCCAGTAATATCCAACATTAGAAATATTAGGTGCTTTCTTTGTCCAAGTATTAACTTTCTTGATTTTGATTGGTTTTCCAATAAAAGGTAGTTCGAGTCATGGTCCTTCTATGTTTCGCTGTCCTTCCATTTCTGCGATGTTCACATTCCTAGGATCATCATCTTCATCGACATTGATATTGTAACATCCTTGCAATATCTAAAGAGGTGCAGTCCATTCATCCTCTTCTTGCTCCACAGGGAGGCTAGGTGCTTCCTCAAACACCTTTTTTCTTACAACCTATAAAGCTTGATCGACCAGAGGGTGTTGACTTTCAAATAAAAATGTAGCTACAAAATTTAGATTCATACCTTGCCAGTATGCAGTGGTGAGGTGCAGTTCCGCTTCAAGGTACCAGTTGATAGGCGTTGTGTCTAGAGTATTGATTAATTTATGCACCCACTATTCTTGATGAATGCAACTCCAGGCATCTTGAAAACCTCGCACATGGTCTTTCAAGCAACTTTGACTTGTGTACCTAACTTCGCATCCTTTGACTTGTTCTGAAAATCACACTGTCATCAAAGTGTGACATTGTATCCAGTCCGTGATGTTCCTTTTATGTGTTCCACACCATCTTGCTGGATTAGCTTTCAAAGCCTCATCCAGTGCCAACAATGTCTGTTGTACTGGTACAATTTCTTCAAATTCCAGTTAGAAAGTTTCTAAGTGATTCAAACCATCAAATGTGGGTAAATTACTTACTGTTATGCCGATCCAGTGAACTTATCTAGTCAGTCTAGCACATCTCCATGTAGATACTTCATACATTTTATTTTTCCAGTTCTCCAGTGCTTATTCTAAGTTTGATGAACATGCGCTGTCACTTCACCAACTTAAATTCCCATCTGCTATAGGATTAATGTAATCCTGTTGTCGTGCTGTCAGTTTGTATATATTATCCAACATATATGCGCGGTCTTATTCTCTGATGGGATCTGTGTATATGAGACCTTCATTAGGATCCAAAGGTGCAATGACCCTAAGGCCATCACCTTCAAACATCATTCTTATTTTCTTCAAGTCAACAATAGTAGAATTATTGAAAGCCCAATCAATTCCTAACAGCGCGGGATAAGGAAAACTATCATCGACTATCTCAATCACCTTGAAGTCCACAAATGTTCTAACCCCATCGATGTCCACATGGACATGTTCTAGTCTTCTGAAAGGGCTCACAGCTTATTGGTTGACCATCCTAAGCTTTATAGGGGAATAGATCAACTTAGGTTTTCCCATCTGTGCCTAGGTATGCTTCGTCATGAAATTGACCTTTGAGCCTAAGTCGAGGACCACATAATCTATATCATAATATCCGATCTAAGAATTCAGATGTAGCTCCTTATTTGTCCTTATCTTTTTAGATACTTGGTGTATTGCTCTATTCAACAAGGGATCTATCTTTCCTAGCTCATACTATCTGATCAAGTTTTGTAGCTCTTGTACAATGCTCTCATCCTCTATCAAATTAATAAAAGTGCATAAGAATTCCATGAGTCTGCTTACCTCTTTTCCTTCTCCAGGTGAAGTAGACTGATCAAAGGCCAGGGGAATTCCATATTCTCTCACTTCTGGTTGTGCCTTTGATGAAGAATCCTGATCTCTTCTAAAATCTTTTCTCGCCTCTTCAAATGTCTTCTTTTCTCTCTTTGGATCAAACTCTTGTGTCTTCTCTACAACTTTTATGACTCCTGGTTGTTCTGTAGTCTTCCCTAGAGTCACCCTTTCTTCTCCTGTAGCAGTGCCTCCTCTAGTGATAACAACGAATCTAGGATCTGTTCCGCGAGGTTCTGCCGTGATTAGCTGTACTTGTTGGTTTCCTCCTCGTATTTCCGAAAGTTTGGCTAATAGCGCAGGACAATATTTTATGACATGTTCAAATTAATTGTAGTAACTTCAAGTGGTACAAGGGTTCTGACAGTCCCTTTCCAAATGACTTGGCTGTGCACATTTATAATAAATGATCTGACCTCTACCTCGGCCCATGCCTCCTCCTTGTCCTCTCCCTTTGAATCCACCACGAGGGTTGAATTTTCCTCTTCTAGGGGAATTATATTGTGTAGTGTTCCCTTTTTGTTGTACTTCACCTTGAATTTTGTAGATATCCCTTGATCTTTCATGTAAGAGGTCATAAGCTCTATAGTCCTTCTCATCATGACCCACAGATTTACAGAATGTGCAGTAGAGTTTCTTAGGTGTCTGAACATACTTTTGAATGTAATAGAATTCTCTAGGGCGATGTTTATTTCTACATACCTCGCACCAAGGTAGAGTAACTTGATTCAAAGGGCTTGAAGCTCCAAAAGCCAAATATTCATGAAACAAGGGACAATGCTCCTTGTCACGAACTTTTGATTTGAATCTAATGCACCAGATGTCTTCTCTCTTATCTTTTCCCTTATATTTTTTCATATCTTCAACCTGCAATGATAAGCTACTTAGATGCCTCAAGATTTGACTCATACCTGAGCTGGATTTTTCCATAGGGGTCGATTCAAGTTTCATGGCGATCTCTAATGCCTCAGCCTACAAAGCAATCTTTTTCTACATCAGAGGGACTCTGATGTGTGGTAGGAGGGAAACAATGAATCATTCTTTGTTCTTCTCATTTGGGATCTTAAAACTCAAATGACTTGTCAAGGTATTAAACCTCTGATCAAAATCCCAAACAGGTTCAACTACTTTTTGCTTGGTTTCTTTCAACTCTGTGATGCACTGCAATTCCAACTTGGGTTTCTTGAATTCAACAATCAAAGCAGTCTTAATCTCGTTCAACGGTTTCGGCTGGACAACTCCTTGGATGACCTTCATGTACCAACTCAGTGCACGATCTCTCAGGGCAATACTAAACTGATCTCGTTTAACAGCTTCGTCGATGCCATTCTTAATACTCCATACAACTTCACATAGAAACCAGTGCTGGTCAAGATCTTCATATCCATGTCCTCTAAAGGTGGGTAAACTCATCTCATTTTCCATAGATATTCCTAAGGTTCCAGACTGAGTATGCACTGAGCTACTTGTACCATTTCTCTAAGTGTTCTGATAACTTAGGTTACTCTAGTTACTTAATTATGTTAAAACAACAGGTGGTGGAACAACACTTACTTCAATATTCTACGTAGTCCTTGAAGTTTTTGACTCTTCTTGGTGAGGTTCTTCAATCTTCTCTTCTTTTTCCCTAGCGGACTCTGAATGTTCCTTGTTCAACAACTCTTATTCTTCTCCACTATAGAATCCTTCTTCTTGTGTTAGTTCACGACTCTTCTCAAACAAGTTCACCAGAGGAAATTCTATGAAGGTCCTCCCACTGCGCGTGTGTCCGATCTCTATGTCGTTGTCGTTGTATGAATTATTGAACATTAGATTTTTTATTATGACCCACTACTGTATCTTCAAGATGTTCTTCTCATGCAATATCATCTTGATCTTCAACTTCAAGAAGTGTAAAATTTTTCCTCTAGGTCCTTTAATAGAATATCTCACTTCTTGGCTATATGATTCTACCCTATCAATAGAAAACTTTGTGATATACCCTCCAATGGTACTATCGAAACAGTGATCTACTGCTCTCGACATGGTGTTATCAACTCTTTTGACCTTTTTAATCAACGCCAACATCCAAACTATAGGTGGTCTAGATCTGATCTCAAAATGGGTGTCTGCTAATTTGGCCAGCCACTTGTATAGATCCTTATGAATTACTCCAAATAAAATCTCGTGTATATTAGTAAAGATATAACTTCCCAACTAGTATTTTGTGCTAATATTAGGGTTCTTATTCTGAGCTTTTGCGAAGTCCTTTTCTTGTTCTTCTATCCACTTCTGAATCTCTGTCTTCGATGGAAACCACCTTGACATTCCCTCAAGAAGATTCCGGTCCTGACAACAGAACCATTTGTTGGCATAGGGGAAGACCTAGGTTTCAAATATAATAGTGCACCAACAATTCCTAACTACCAACCCTTTCGGCAACACCTGTGAATTAGATGAAGTCTCACCCAAAGTAGCAATAGGGGGTTGAAGGACACAGGTGTCTACAACCAGAGGAAATGCAAGTGGAATCAAGGCAAACACACACAAAGATCAGATTATTCTTTCCAAGAATACACCTACTTCGCACAGTTATATATCAGATCTAACATACTAATTCATCATCAGAGTAACAAAGTAAAAAACACAGCATCAATCACACACAACAACAATATATACGTGTTTCACCCTCTCCCTAGGGCTACGCCCACATAACTGTTCTTTATAATATATTAGGTGAAAGCTTACAATTCTAGCTACGCTCTTAGCTTGCAGATCTCTCTCCTTGTCTCTTTTCTCTATCTCCCTTCCCTGCGCACCCAGATGCAGGGTTGATCTTCCCACCCAGGTGAAGATATTACAACACAGACTTCTCTCACTAGACAATCCTTCTCTCTCAGTAATAACAACAATCACTCATCATCAGATACCCGAATGCATATCAGGTCCTCTTGACCTTTATTTATAATTATAATAGCTCACCGACAGCCTTAGGCCAAAGCCTTGGTGTCAAAACCCTAGATACCAAAACCCTAGGTGTCTAAAACCCTAGGTCAACTTGACCCACGTTTTCAGGGCTTTTCCAGCCTGTCTTTCCTTCCTTCCTGCGAGGTTCTCCAAAACATATACTGATGGATTTTTCCACTTGTTGAGTTGTCCATGATCCATCTTCCTTGTTTATCTATCTTCCTCGATCTCCTCGTCCAACGTCTTGCTTTCTCGGACTTCGATTAATCTTTTCTTCTTCTTTAACCACTTCGACCTGATCTCAGTCAACCTTCCTTTCACGCAGTTCGTGTTTAACCTTTTCTTCTATAATATTCACTTTCTTCCGTAACGAAGGGTCAACAGAGACTAAGGGCCTCTAGGGAATAAGGCCCGTGCCTTATTGTGCGCCCCTTAGAATCATTGTGAGTGACTTTCCCAGTCTGTCCTCATGGCATAGTGGGTCTTCTCGAACTAGGTAATCGTTAACCTACAGTTCAAGCCATGACAGGAGTTCTAGTAGGCTATGGCAGGGCTTCTATCCACACTTCTCCCTCAACATCTCTGGTTGTCGTGCATGGTCCCTCTACTCCACATGTGAGTCTAGTTGGCAAGCTATCGTCAGCCTACATAATCAACGAATCATGTCAGAAATAAAATCAATCATCATAACATCTAATCAGATTTTCATATGTCATATCAACAATAATATAACCCCAATAGTCCACTCCCTGACTCAATCCAGAGTCCAAGGGGTTTCATCGATGCCTCTGCATCCTTGAGGTCCAAAGTCCTGCACACTCAGGAGAACCCAGTCAATAGCACCTGTCTATGTAAATACGCCAAAATAACATATAATCACATCCATAATGCCTCATAATCATAATCAACGACCAATAGTATAATAATCCGGATCACTTGCAAGAAAGTGTCCTCAAAGAATAAGTTGGCTCAGTGAACGCAAGAGCGGGATGTTACATACACCCCATCTTGGTCAAAAATTCGTCTCGAAGTTTCACAGTATATAAGTGTCGAAATAATGTGTATCACAGTATCATAAGTCTATATATAAAAAAAAAATGGAAACTCCTAGCGCATTTCATATGCATCCTCCCAAGTCACCGAGTGTGGACTATAGTTGTCCCACTGGACCTTGACCTGATTTACTGTTCGACGCCGTAACTATCAAATGCAATGATCCAAGATGCGGATAAGCTCAGCCGTGAGTGCCCCCTCGACCGATACTTGCAAGGAACTCATGTCAATAACATGTGTAGGATCACTAATATAATGTCTCAAAATAGATACGTGAAAAACATCGTGCATACGCCTCAAAGAATCAGGCAAGGCTAGTTGATAGGACATGGGCCCCTTCCTCTCCACAATCACAAAGGGTCCCACGAACCTAGGAGAGATTTTATCTCCCTTTCCAAACTTGATCGAACTCTTATGCGGGTTTACCCACAAGAAGACTCGATCACCAACTTCGTAACTACGGTTGACATGGTGCGCATAGGCATAACTCTTCTGTTGATCCTGTTCTTCTTTGATCCTTTGTCTTATTGTTTGCATTTGATCTTCCATTTCTTGGATCGCTTCTAGTCCCGCCAGGACCCTATCCTCAAGGCGATCCCAACTCAAAGGCGTCTGACACGGTCGCCCATAAAGAAACTCGAAAGGCCCCATCTTAATGGTGCTTTGGTAACTATTGGTATATGTGAATTCTACCAGTGACAAGAATTCTTCCCAACGCTTCTATTGGTCCATCACATACATGCACAACATGTCTTCCAAGATTTGTTTTGTTCATTCGGTCTGCCCGTCTGTCTCAGGGTGATATGCAATACTAAAGTTAAGTTGGGTTCCGAAGGCCTCTTGGAAACTAATCCAAAATCGTCCAGTAAACACTGATCCTTGATCGGATATAATCCTCTTAGGCATGCCATGAAGCCTCACAATATCACTGATGAAAACTCTATCTATTTTAGGTGCGTGATACATCGTACGTGTAAGAATAAAATGAGCACTCTTCATTAGAGTGTTGACTACCACAAAAATTGAGTCATGGATCCTTACCGTCAGGGGCAATCCAATAATGAAATCCATCAAAATAACCTCCCATTTAGATTCTGGAATAGCGTGTGGCTATAGTAATCCTGCTGGATGTCTATGTTAAGCCTTTACTTGCTGACATTCTAGACATCTGGCCACATAGTTGACCATGTCTGCCTTCATTCCTTTACAAAATAATAAGGGTTTAAGGTTCTCCCTCATCTTTGTGACTCTCGGGTGAGCCATGTACACTGATCTGTGAGCCTTGTTTAGGATCAACCTCCTCAACTCCTTTTTTGGTGGTAGGTAAATCCAATTTTTAAACCTCAATAATCCATCTTCGTCAAACGTAAATCCTTCAAATCTTGGTACCATCATTGTGTTTTGTCTAATAAAATCCTTGACCTCTTTGTACCAGTCATCATCACGCTGTAAAATTAGAATCTTTTCACGTAGATTCGTCTAAAGAAGCAACACCGAAAATATGCGTGGTCTCCGACTTAATGCATTTTCCACTCAGTTCACTATTCCTTTTATGTAATTAATCTCGAAGTCGTACTCGCTAAGCAATTCCGACCAACGTCGTTGTCGTGCGTTCAGGTTGCTTTGTGTAAAGATGTGTTGTAGCCCACAATGGTTCGTTTTTAGTTCAAATTTTCATCCAATAAGGTAGTGTCTCCAAACTCTCAAGGCATAAACAATGGCCAACAACTCCAAATCATGCGTCGCATAATTCACCTCATGTCTTCTCAATTTCCTCGAGATGTAAGTGATCACTCGACCGTCTTGCATAAAGACTTCGCCTAAGCCTTCCTTGGATGCATCAGTGCATACCAAGAAGTCCACATCCATGTCAGGGACTTTTAGTATCAGTGTTGTTGTCAACAACTCCTTGAGCCTCCGAAATTCCTTCGTGCATTTCTCGGTCCAAAAAAACTTCTTATTCTTATTCTGCAATTCCATGATCGGATTTTCTATCTTCGAAAATCCCTCGACGAATCGTCGATATTATCCTACTAAACCCATGAAGCTACACACTTCCGGAACATTCGTCGACATAGGCTATTCCATAATAGCCTTGAACTTTGTTGGATCCATGGTGATACCTTCGACGGAGATGACATGCCCTAAGTAGCGAATCTTCGATTGATAAAACGAGCATTTGGACAATTGCCCATACAATTTGTTCTCTCGCAGACACTATAGTACCAAGCGCAAGTGCTCATCATGCTCCTCCATCGTCCGAGAGTAAATCAAAATATCGTCAATGAATAATTGGACGAACTTGTCCAAGTACTCACAGAACACCCCGTTCATCAAACTCATAAATACCCCTGGGGCGTTTGTCAGTCCAAATGGTAAAACAATAAACTCGTCCTCCTTGATCCATAACTGGTGATACCCTGATCTCAATTCAATATTTGAAAACACCGTCGCACCCTTCATCTGATCAAACAAATCATCAATCCTTGGAAATGAATACTGATTCTTGATTGTTGCCTTGTTTAATTGACGGTAGTCAATGCAGAGTCTCCATGACCCATCCTTATTTTGTATGAAGATAACATGTGCACTCCATAGTGACACACTCAAACGTATAAGTCCCAGGTCCAACAATTCCTTCATTTGCATTCTCAACTTCTGTAACTCCGGGGTTAACATACGATAAGGCATTTTCTCTATTGGTTCAGTCCTCGGTTTTAGGTCTATGGTAAAATCCAATTCCCTCTCTGGCGGAATCCCAGGTAACTCCTCCGGGAATATGTATGAAAACACTCTCACCACTGGAAGGTGTTCTAGACCTTCCGCTACTCCCTTTTTGTTTAACGCAAGGATCACAAAAATATTACACCCCTTGCACATGCTCTTCCGTAACTGCAAGGAAGAGATGAACCTCAAGGAAACTCCCTGGTTCTGACCTACAATCACGCATCTCTGTCCCTCATCATCAACCAAGATCAACTGTTTCATCTTACAATTGAGTATTGCCTCATGCGATTCCAACCAGTCCATACCGATCACGACGTCATAAGATCCTAAGATCGTGATGTACAGGTTGTCCCTGGTGAAAAACTCTCCCATGTTAAGGGTACAACCCGTAACCTTTCCTCAAACCTTTTGTTTGGATCCCAAAGCCATCTCTACAAAGCTAAACTCATCCTGTTCAACTGCCTTTACCTTAATCATTTTTAGAGCTACACCATAATTGAAACTCTCCATAGCACTGAGATCTATCAAAATAATAAGGGTCTGGTCAGCGACGGTACCTGACGTCTCGAGAACAGTCGATTGGTGTTATTCCTTGTGGTTATTCACTGTTGCATGAATCCAATGGGCCCTACCCAAATCTCCCAAGGTAGTGGGTCCGACTGATCCATATGCTCTAGTCCTCTCCATTGGGAAGACACGTTGCTAGTGTGGCTCCCCACAAGTCCAACACCCCTTCTTTGGTCCAGTACTCCTGGCACTCAAAGTAGAAGCTGAAAGTCCACTAGCTTGGAATCCTAGTCTGTTCTATTGAATAGGCCTAAACTGCTGCTATTATGGTCGACGTTGCTACTGATGCCGTGGTCCCCGGTAAGGAGTTCGCTGCTAAGGCGCTAGTCACCGAGGTGTAGTGAAAGTGGATCCTCTCCGAAATCCATGATATCCTACTGTATGCCTAGCTGGTGTCTAATGTTGTTGCACACCAGATGAAACCTTCCCTGCTGGTGTCACTGGAGTCATGCCATGACCCCCACTAATAAACTCCTCCTCTACTATGAGGGCCTTCTGGACGACATAATGCAAGGTCTGGTGCATCAAAATCCTAACCTTTGCAGGTATGCTAACATTAAGGCCGAACAAGAACCCATTGACCTTAAGTTTCTCAGTATTAAGATGTTGAGAATACCGAAGCAACTCCATAAAACATGCCTCGTACTCGGGCACCTTACGACCACCCTGTCTCAAGGTGTTGAACGCATTGAGCTGATGCTCAATGAATTCCTCTGATAGGTACCTCTCTTGGAACCGTTCCTCGAATAGTTCCCATGAAACATCTTTGATGGCCATGTTCAATTGTGGTATGAGCGTCCTCCACCATAAAAGAGCGCTCTTCTTCAGTTGAAATACCTCCATGCAGACCTTCATATTGGAGGTATAGTCGCAAAGTGCAAGGCACATCACCATATTCTCCAACCATGCATCGGCGGTTTCACCATCCGGGGCACCAAAGAACTCGGGAAATTTTACCTTCTCAAGTTCGCGGTTGTTGGCACAGGGATAGACCCAGGGTTCAGCTCCAAGAGCGCACCAACAAGACCTAGCTACTAGTCCTTTTAGCAGCACATGTGAAGCAGATGTAGTCTCACCTGAAGAAGCTATGAGGGGGTTGCAGGACAAATATGTCTACAACTAGGGGAATATCAAGTGGTTCCAATTACAACAACAACCTAACATGCATATACCATTCAACTAGATAGATCTTTCCTTCACAGCTATAGATCTGATCTAATACAATAATGCAGATAACAATATAACAACAACAAAGCTCAAAGAATCAATCACACACACAACACCAGATGTACATGTTTTACCCTCTCTCTAGCGCTATGTCCATAGAACTGTGCTTATGATATATTCAGATAAAGATTACAATTCTGATCTGTGCTCTTGGCCAACAGATCCTCTCTCTCCATCCCTCTTTTTCTCTCCCTTCCTGTGCACCCAACTGCAGGGCTTGATCTTCACACTGAGCTGAAGATCTTACAATACCAGAAGGCTCTCTCTCTCAAAACTTCTCTCACCCATAATACAATATTCTCCCAATGAACAATAATCAATAACAAGACTCAACCACAATACCGACCTGACCTAGGTCCTCTCGACCTCTATTTATACATTACAATCCCTCACCGACAACCTCAAGTCTAAACCTAGGTGTCGAAACCCTAATTACCAAAACCCTAGGTCAACTTGACCCCCTTCTTTCCGGGCTTCGCCAGCCTGTCTTTCCTTCTTCATATCGCGGTTCTCCAAGGCATCTAATACTATCTTTTTCCACTTCCTAAGTCATCCTCGGTCCATATTCCTTGCTGATCTGTCATCCTCAATCTCCTTATTCAACAACTTGCTTTTCTGTACTTCGCTCCATCTTTTCTTTTCTTTTGATCACTTCGACCCAATGACAGTTACTGTGTCTCCCCCGAAGCTTGCTTTTTACCTTTTCTTCCTCGTTCTTCACTTCCTTCCATAATCAAGGGCCAACAAGCCCCCAAAACTCACTTGTGACTCATCCTGAGGCACTTGAGATATGATCCTCTTGTTTTACTTTGACTTTCGATTGCGCAATGCAGCCCTTGATTTCTTCCTTATGCCTCCTTTTCCACCCTTGTGCAGACTGTCTTTTATGTGTCTGGTACCCAATTTCAACTGCACCTGGTACCTGTACCCTTATCTTCTTGATTCTACTGAGAGCTACGAGGCAACTGGTTGTCATAGTACAACTTCAGTTGACTCCCATTCACCAAGCCTTCCTTCCAGTCTCCTTTCAATGTCTTCAACTGCGCAACTCCTCCTTCTGTAACATAGGCAATCTCATATGTTCTGAGCCAATGCATTCTTAACTTCCCAGGTTGTTTGATAAACTTATTGTCATATACTAGTACTAAATCACCTTGCCTGAATATCTTCTTCTTGATGTGTCTGTCATGATAGTCCTTTTCTCGTTCCTTCTGAATTTGCTGATGGAAGCCTGCAATGAATCTGTCTTCTTCTAGTTTGACCAACTGTGCTAGCCTCTCATGAATAGTGATAGTATCATCCATGTCTGTAAATGAAACAATTCTTAAGCTTGGTACCAAGCACTCCATTGGGAAAACAACTTCAAGACCATAAACCAACTTGAAAGGGGTCTGCATTGTTAATTTCTTGCAAGTGGTTCTATAATCCCAGAGTACTGCTGGTACTCTTAAATCCTAGTCATCCCTATTCACACTGCAAATATTTGTCAATGTTGTCTCCAAGATCTTGTTGAATGTTTCAACTGTTCCGTTTTCTTGTGGATGGTAAGGTGTACTTTTTTGATGGTGGACTGCAAATTCTTCAGTTAGGGCTTCAACTGTCTTATTGATGAAGTGTGTACCTTGATCAATGATAAGGACCTTAGGGAATCCAAACCTAGTTATTATGTCATCAGATATAAAACGCGCAGCTGTAGCTACACTACAGTTCTTGAATTCTCTTTCTTAGGCCCATGTAGTCAGGTATTCTGTTGCAGTGATAATATACCTTTCTCCTGTGCGCTTTCCTGGTGGGTTTATAGGTCCCATGAAGTCAATGGCCCATTTTTCAAATGCTTGTAGGGTCATCTGCGGTGCTAATGGAATCTCATATATTCGGGATGGTTTTCCAACTTGCTGGCATAGATCGCATGCTCTGGTATATTCTTTAGCATCTATGTGTATTGTAGGCCACCAAAGGCCAGCTCGCAGAACCTTCTACGCAATTTCTTTTCCCACGTAATTTCCTCCTGCAATGACTTCATGAGCTTCTTCGAGGATCATAGGGTGTTCTGCCTCCCTCACACATCTTCTTAGGATCTCATCAGGTCCCATTTTATATAGCTGACCAACTATCAGTGAAAAATTTGCAGCGCGCACTAGCTATTTCTTCTGAGGAATCGTGTACTCGCCTAGAGCCATTCCTGTTGACAAGAACTGGACTATGTCTACGAAGTGGTCATCAATATTTCTAATGGTGAGCAGCTGTGCATCCAGTAGTGTATCCTCTAGACTGGTAGGTTCTTCGCCATGCTCCAACCTCGATAGGTGGTCTAGACCCTTATTCATTCTTCCTGGCTTAACTATGATGTCAAAATAATATTCTTGAAACATGAGAAGCCATATGCATATTCTCCCCCCCAACATTGTCTTGTTGACTAGGTACTTCAACATGGAGTGATCAGTAAACATTTTAAAGTGTCCTCCCAACAAGTAGTGGCAAAATTTCTGCAATGCATACACCATGGCTAGTCCCTGTCTCTCTGTAGTAGTGTAATTGATTTCAGTTGTGGATAGATTTCTGCTGGAAAATGCTAATGGATGATCAATGTCCCCTTCTCTAGGTTGTGCTAGTACTGCTCCTAATGAAATATAAGATGCATCAAAATGCACATGAATTCCTTGCTCCAGTTGGGAAAGACTAGAATAGGCATAGTGACCATCTTTTGTTTCAGTGTGTCGAAGCTCTGCTGGCATTCATCTGTGCAACCAAAATGACAGTCTTTATTTAATAACTTCTCCATTGGTGCAGTAATCTGAGCATATCCTTTGATAAATTTCCTGTAATAGCCAGTATGTCCTAGCGTAGTGCACAGTTGTTTGACTGATGTAGGTGGTGGTAAATCAACTATAATTGCAATTTTGGATGGATCCACCAACAATCCTTTCTTGCATACAATATGACCTAATAATACTCCAAATGGTGAGAAGAAGATGCACTTATTCAAATTCAAAGCAATTTGACACTGCCTACATTTATTCAACATTATCCTTAGACATTCAATATGATTTTTCAACAAACTAAAAACAGTCCAATCATCAAAGTATGCTTCTAAAAACTTATGCAAAAATTCTTTGAACGCTTCAACCACCACCCTGGAAAAGATGGTTGGGGCATTCTTTAGTCCAAATGGCATTACTGTATATTGGTAGGACCCCCACTCTATGTAAAACGTAGTCTTAAGATGATCCTCCTTGGCGATGTGGATTTGATGGTATCCTGAAAACCCATTTGTAAAATAATATACTTCTTTGCCTCCCACGTTATCCAACACTTCGTCTGTGAAAGGTGTAGGGAAAGGATCATGTAGACAAGCATCATTTAGCTTCCTAAGATCTACACAAATCCTGATCTCACTTGTCTTCTTATCTTGCACTACCATGGGGCTAATCCACTCCGACTCTTCGATAGGTTCAATAATCCCTGCTTCTAACATTCTATTGAGCTCAATCTTCACTTTTTCCTTATATTCCGGGTTCAATCTGTAGGGTCTTTGCTTGACTGGCTTCACATATAGTTTCAAAGGTATTCTCATTTCTCCCATAGGTCCTTTGATTCCCTTCATATCAGTGAACTTGGTCGGGAACAAGTCCTCATACTCGTGCAATAATTCTGTGATTTTGTCAGTGGTAGCAGTGTCCCAGTAATCTACGACATTGGCAAGATTTGGTGTCTCCTCTGTCCCGATATTGACTTTCTTTATCTTTATCAACTGTCCAATGAATGGAAGTTCAAATCCTGGTCCTTCCACATCTCTCTGGCCTTCTGTTTCTGCGATATTCACCTTCCTTGGATCATCATCTCAATCGACATTAATGTTGTAGCATGTTTGTAGTTTCTGGAGGGGCGCAGTCCATTCATCCTCTTCTTGCTCCAAAGGCAGGCCATATGCCTCCTTAAATAATTTATGTCTCATCATCTATAGTGCTGGATCTACATAAGGAAATTCACTGTCAAACAAAAAGGTGGTTATAAAATTCTGGATCATACCTTCCCATTCTAAAGTGACAAGGCACAACTCTGCTTGAAGGTACCAGTTAATCGGGGTGGTATCCAGTGTATTGACGAATCTATGTTCTCTAGGAATGTCACTACAGGCCTCTTTGTAACTTTGTACATGGTCCTTTGGGCAACTTTGACTAGTGTACCTTGCTTCGCAGCTTCCTACTTGTGCTGAAAACCGTGTTGTCATCGAAGTTCAACATTGTGTCCAGTCTGTAATATTTCTTTTATATGTCCCCCACCATCTCGTTGGTGTGTATTTCACGGCCTCCTCCATTTCCAACAGCCTCTATTGTGTTGGTACACTTGTCTCAAATTCTGATAAGAAGTTATCTAAGGGGTTCAACCCATCGAATGTGGGTAGATTACTCACTATTGTGCCAATCCAATAAACTTCTCTGGTTAGCCTAGCACATATTCTTGTATTTACTTCATACATCTCGTTCTGCCAGTTCTCCAACGCTTCTTCTGAGTCAGATGAACATGTGTTGTCACTTCGCCAGATCAGATTCCCGTCAGTTGTAGGGTTGATATAATCCTGTTGTCTGGCTATTAATTTGTAGATGTTTTCCAGTTCAAATGCGTGGTCCTCTTCTCTGATAGGTTCTGTGTATCATGGACCCTCATCTGGATCTAAAGGTGCAAGGATCCTAAGGCCAACTTTCTCAAATGTCATGCGTCTTTTATTTAGATCAAGAACAGTGGAATTGTCGAAGGCCCAATCAATTCCTAACAATGCAGGGTAAGGGAAACTATCATCAACAATTTCAATTACCTCAAAATATGAAAAGGTTCTTACTCCATCGATGTCCACTTAAACATGCTCTAATCATCCAAATGGGCCGACAACTTACTGATTATCCATGCGAAGCCTGATAGGGGAATATATCAGCTTGGGTTTTCCCATCAGTGCCCAAGTCTGCTTCATCATGACATTGACCTCTGACCCTAAGTCGAGGACCACATAGTCTATCTCATACTCTCCTACCTGAGCATTCAAGCGTAATTCTTTATTTGTCCTTCTGCTTTTTCCAACTTGGTGCACTGCTCTATTCAGTAAGGGGTCTATTTTTCCTAGTTCATACTGCTTGATTAAATCTTGTATTTATTGTACATCGCCTTTATCTTGAATCAACTTAACACAAGTGTACAAGAATTCCATGAGTTTTCTTACCACTTTCCCTTCTGTTGGAGATGCAAACGGATCAAATGCCTGAGGCATGCCATATTATTTGATTTCTGGTTGTCTCTTTGATGAAGATCCTTGATCTCCTTTGAACTCTTTTCTTACCTCCTTGAATATCTATCTTTCTTTCTTAGCATCAAACGTTGGGGTCTTTTCTGTAGCTTTCCTGACTCTGTGGTCATTTTCAGTCTTTCCTTGGGCTGCTCTGTCTTCTCCTGTAGCAGCACCTCCTCGAGTGATAACAACGACTCTAGGGTTTTCTCCGCGAGGTTCAACATATATCAGTGGTAATTGTGGGTTATGCTGAGGTCCTCATATTTCCTTAAGTTTAGCCATCAACACAAAGCATTTCTCTATGACATGCTCGAAGGAGTTACAATAACTAGAGGTTGTGTAGGGATTATGACAATCCCTTGCTAAATGTCCTGGTTGCGCGTAGTTGTAACAGATTATTTGTCATGGGCCTTAGCCCATACCTCCTCCTCCTCCTCCTCATCCTTTGTAGCCACCGCGAGGAGTGAAATTTCCTCTCCTTGGAGAGTTGTACTGCAAAGTGTTTCCTTCTTGTTGTACTTCGCCTTGAATCTTGTATATGTCTCTAGACCTTTCATGCATGAGATTATAAGCTCTACAATCCCGATCATCATGCCCCACTGATTTACAAAATGTACAATACAATTTTGTGGGTGTCTAGACATACTTCTTCATGTAGTAGCACTCACCTAGGTGATGCTTATTTCTGCATAGATCGCACCAGGGTGGGTTAACTTGCTTTAAGGGGCTCGATGCCCCTGATGCCAAGTACTCATGAAATAAGGGATATTGTCCTTATCATGGCCTTAAGATCTGCATATTACACACCAAATATCTTCCCTTTTGTCTTTTCCCTTATCTTTGTTCATATCCTCGACCTGTAAATACAAACTAGTTAGTTGGCTCATGATATGGCTAATGCCTGAGCTATATTCTCCCATTGGTGTTGATTCAAGCTTCATGGCGATCTCCAAATATTTTGTCTGAGATGTAATCTTCTATTGTATCAGAGGGACTCTTATGTGTGGTAACAACGCAGTGATGAACCATTCTTTGTTCTGTTCGTCGGGGATCTGGAAAGTTAATCAACCTATTAGGGTCTTGAATCTCTGGTCGAACTCCCAAACAGGTTCTGCTACCTTTTGTTTAATCGCTTTTAGTTCCGTAATACATTGTGACTCCGACTTAGGTTTCTTAAACTCTGCAATCAACGCATTCTTGATCTCATTCAGGGGCTTAGGCTGTGTCAGTCCTTGGACAAGTTTCATGTACCAACTCAGTGCGTGGTTCCTTAGCATAGTGTTGAACTGGGTTCTCTTGATGGCTTCATCAGTGATACTTTTAATATTCCATACAGCCTCACACAGAAACCAATGCTGATCTAGATCTTCAGATCCATCTCCTCTAAAGATAGGGAGTTTCATTTCATTTTCCATAAAGCTAACTAGGGTTCTTGTCTGAGTAGATGCTGAGCTACTAGTAACAATACTCTGAAGACTCTGGTGGTTCTGAATATTCTGACTTCTAATTATTGTTGGGACAACAAGAGGATTAACTTTACTTACTTTAGTAGTTCGCGTAGTTCCTGAGGTTTCTGGCTCACTTTGGCAAAGTTCTTCAGCTTCCCCTTCTTCTGTTCTGGTGGGCTCTAGATGCTCTTCGTCGGTTAGATCTATCTCTTCTCCACTATAGGAACCTTCTTCTCCGTAGTTTTTCTTAAACAATTTCTCAAGGTGAACTCCTCGGAATACTTTCCCACTGCACGTATGTCCTGCTTCTGTGTTGCTGTCACTGTCTGAGATCTTGAACATTAGTCTTTTCATGTCCGATCAATCTACTGTATCTTCAAGATGTGGTTTTCATGCAAGAGCATCTTGATTCTTAGCTTCAGGAAGTGAAAACATTTTCCTCTAGGTCCTTTGAAAAAGTATCTCTTGGCTTGGCTATACGATTCTTTTCTATCAACAACAAACTCGATGATATACCCTTTGATGGTACTATCAAACTAGTGATCTACTGCTCTGGATGCAGTGTTGTCGACTCTCTTGACATTCTGGATCAATGCTGGTATCCAAACCACAAGGGGGTCCAGATCTGATTTCAAACTGTGTGTCAGCTAACCTAGCCAACCACTCATGTAGCTCCTGATGGATTCCTCCAAATAATATCTCATGAGTGTCGGTGACGATGTATATTTGTAGCCAATCTTCAATGATTATTTTAGGATTCTTGTTCTGTGCTTCAACGAAGTCCTTCTCTTGATCCTCTATACACTTCCGAATCTTTGTCTTCGATGGGAACCACCTTGACATTCCCTTAAAAAAGATTCTGGTCCTGACAATGGAGCCATTTGTTGGCACAGGGGAAGACCCAAGGTTCAGCTCCAAGAGTGCACCAAAAATCCCTAGCTACTGGCCCTTTCGAAAGAAGCTGCGAAGCAGATGCAGTCTAGCCCGAAGCAGCTATGAGGGGGTTGTAGGATAGAGATGTCTACAACCAAGGGAATATCAAGTGGTTCCTATTACAACAAAAACCTAACATGAATCTACCATTCAAATAGCTAGATCTATCCTTCATAGATATAGATCTGATCTAATACAATAATACATATAACAATATAAAAACAACAGATCTCAAAGAATCAATCACACACACAACACCAGATGTACATGGTTCACCCTCTCTCTAGGGCTACGTCCACAGAACTATGCTTATTATATATTAAGATAAAGCTTACAGTTCTGATCTACGCTCTTGGCCAACAGATCCTCTCTCTCCATCCCTCTTTCTCTCTCCCTTCCTGCGCACCCAGTTGCAGGACTTGATCTTTGCACCCAGCTGAATATCTTACAATACCAAAAGGATCTCTCTCTCAACACTTCTCTCACCCATAATAAAATATTCTCCCAATGAACAATAATCAATAACAAGACTCAACCACAGTACCGACCCTACCTAGGTCCTCGTGACCTCTATTTATACATTACAATCCCTCACCGATAGCCTCAGGTCGAAACCTAGGTGTCGAAACCCTAATTACCAAAACCCTAGGTGTCTACAACCCTAGGTCAACTTGACCCGTTCTTTCCGGGCTTTGCCAGCCTATCTTTCCTTCTTCATCTCCTGGTGCTCCAAGGAATCTAATGCTGACTTTTTACACTTCCCGAGTCATCCTCGGTCCATCTTCCTTGCTGATCTGTCATCCTTTATCTCCTCATCCAACGACTTGCTTTTCCACACTTAGCTCCATCTTTTCTGTTCTTTTGCTTACTTCGACCCAGTGACAGTCATTGTGTCTCCCGTGAAGCTCGCTTTTTACCTTTTCTTCCTTGTTCTTCACTTCCTTCCATAACCAAGGGCCAACAACGGTGAATGCTACTAGTACTAACCGGAGCACGTGGTGGACCCTGAGGGGGTTCCGACGCCCTTGCCTCATCTCTGTCCAAACGATTGATCAGTGCCTCAGACATCTGCTGAAAATACCTCATCAACCCAACCACATCACCCACCACTATCTATTACTGCTCGACAACCTATTCGTCTCCCTAGGGGTTAGACCCCTCAAGCGTGGATGCTACTTGAGGTGTCGTGCCTCCTCCCCTAGCACCCTATTTCCTCTACGACATCCTCTAACCATGATTACTTGCACAAATACTAGTCAACTTAATTAGCAAAATTATAATCAAATATCACATCAACAAAATCCATAGTGTTCCCAAGTTGCGGGTTGAACCTGCTCTGATACCATATGTAACGACCCCAATCGCTACGACACCCAACGAAGCGAAAAGTGCAATTTTTTTTTTTTGTTTTAGGCAGGAAGGAATTGGCGAAAAAAATAAAACCACACAACCTGATGATGAAGACCACGTACGCAGATCAGGCCATAATCAACAATGACTCAACCCACTTAGCACATCATACAATTGGTCGAAACATGCGGAAATCAAAGACAGAGAGAAACAACTACCCGCCCGACACAAACATGACAAAGCCTACAGGCTAAAGGACAACATGCACCATCCCGACACAACGGCCTTGACGACCAGTAACTAGAACCTCTATGGCACACAAACATAATGCATGAAGGCATTACAACCCAAGCACCAACAACAACTACCACGATCAACAACACCCACAATGGAAAACACGGATTCCAGCCAAGTTATCATTCACCTCTATCCAATAGCACGCGCCATGATCCCCTCATCAGGGATCATGCCGTCCCTAGGTGATAGGTGGGACAATAACCCTGGCACAACATAACCTAGCTGGACCAAGGAGTCAAGATAAATCCAACATGATAGGATCCGAAATAACTGACAAGAAGACTACACCTACGCCCCCAAACAACGGGTTGACCAGATATAGATGACATCTCTCAAACAATTTGCGTAAGATATTAAATGACTCGACGACAACCATAACCCATACTTGTTAAACATGATGTCTAAGTGTGATTAGTGAACTAAAACAACCAACAAAGCCTACTATCTTAACATTATAACTTGTCTAAAAATGATATCCTATTATTGGTAAATCAACAACAAAAACTTGTATGTCATTTATTATTAATAAATGTTATTATCTCCTTGTAACAATCTACCTTTATTTTTCTCATGCTCAATCACTCAAGGGGTAAGATAATTAAGGTGATTATGTATTGTCTCTCCCATTATATACTATCTCTCTTCCGCACATTAGATATTATAAATCTCTAACGCACAAAGGTTTTAATGTCTCATAAAATCGCTATGTTACTAAAAATAAATGCTACGCTAACCATTAATAAAATCACTGTGCTTGATCACTATATCCATTTAACCATCAAGGAATCACTGTTTATTTTTACCATGGTTAACGAATTAGCTTTAGCAAAAGTTAAACTATAGGTCTCTGTCATGTAGGTTATTGTATTGATTCATTGTTTGTTGACTGTTTGTTGGATTTATTTGCCGTATGAATTTGCTGAGTAAAATATAATATAAGTTGTCGTTTAAATATATGATAGGCATAATTAATATATGATCTCTCTGTCAATCAATAACAAATCCCAGTGTGTATTATATGATACATACGAAATAAGAAATTTCTGGGCGAATAAGATATTACTGTCTTATTAAAGGTAAGGGTACTATATAGTGTAAAATATAACGCAAGGTATATAAGCAATCTAAAAATATATAAGTTTAGCTATCAAGACTCAAGATTCACTGCCAACAATCAAAGGAACCATTGTCCATTAATCAATGCAGAGTTATAGTTGCTCCTTATAACGCTACAAATGTCATTCAGAATTATTATAAATATGTCAATGTTGTCATGCAATGTCAGACCATCAAGATTACTGTCAAATCAATCGTTGTCTGATATTATCACTGCCATTAATATTATACCATTATCCCTTGATAAACGAATGTCTAGATTGATTGTTGTTTAAAAGAGGAAACACTGACGTGGCAATCCATCACCAGATCACTATACCCTGCAATAATTACATATAAAACATTGTCCCAACCATATCCACGAAATACATATGAATTTGCTACCCCTAAAAATCTATCAAACAATTCGATGGGTTTACCCATCAATTCACTGAGTTTTAGCAATGGAAAATCGCTGAGTTTTATCCTCAAATCGTTGGGTTTCATCAAATAATAATGTTGAGTTTCACCATAAAAAATCGTTGAGTTTTAGCAATGACAAATCGCTGAATTTTATCCTCAAATCGTTGGGTTTCATCAAATATTAATGATGAGTTTCACCATAAAAATACGTTGAGTTTTAGCAATGGAAAATCACTGAGTTTTATCCTCAAATCGTCGGGTTTCATCAAATAATAATGCTGAGTTTCACCATAAAAAATTGCTGATTTTGACATCAAGTTCGTTGGGTTCATCAAATAAAAAAAATGTTGAGTCTTACATACGAAATCGTAGTCAATATAAGGTAAATAGAACGTTGTCATTTAAAGAATCAATGTAAAACGCAGAGAAAAGGAATATAGACATAGTTAGTATGTAGTAACACCGCAGAGTAAAAATCACCATCAAACTTAATAAATCACATAGGAATTTCGAAGGCCAGAGGTATAAAAAAAACATAGAGTAATTTTGCCTTCAATGTAATAAATGGCGGAGGAAATATTCGTAGGCCAAATGTAATGAAAACACAGAGTCAATTTTCCATCAAAATATAATAATTGCAGACAGTAAAAAAAAAGCCCAATACACACAACATACATAAAAACACAAGTAGTAAACACGAATGCATTCAGGCATAAATTCACTATTGTGCAAGAGTAAAAAGGCACAGGTGTTCAAGGTAAAATTTCGTTGTATTCATGGAATATCCTTATCGTCCTTCAAGTGAAAAATGCAGTCTAGATATAAATCAATGCTGACAATCAAGTGGAAATAAAAACACAGTCCAAAAATAGAAAGAAATGTTGTCATTAAAATTGTAGAGAATGAAGAGAACAACAAACAGAGGTATTCAATCGAAAGAAGGTACAAGACAAACACTCAACCAGGAACAACAACACAGAGCTAAGAAGGGGTAGACAGCTGGGCAAAACTATCCTTCGCTCATCATCCATACACATAAAAGCAGGGCATTAAAATCTATAGGTCTATTAACACTGAAGTGATGACTGTCGATTCAACTCCTGGCCGACTGCTCAGGCGTGGACTGATGATCTAGGGATGAGGACGAAGATAAAGCACAATCTCTTCATAACAATCATTAAAACAAAATCGATCAGTCATAGTAATCAGGGTTCGAGTTCCAAGGAAATCAATTCAAGCAGCGAGCGTAAAGCTAGGATGACTTTAAATTCTTGATTAAAAAAGCTGACTAAAACACTTTTATTTACACAATTAAAGGTATAGAAATGAAAGCTCAAGATCAATAGTAATCTACCATGCAAAATAAAAGTATGCGTACTGTAGCCCAAGATGACATCTCTTAGTCGTTATCCCACGCACTCCATCCAGCTCTTGTTTGACGACCGATGTGACTTCATCGGTACCTCCCAACCAACGCTAGGGGTACTCTTCTTCCCCCTTATCCCCCCGAGCTGCAAAGGGGTCACACACACTAAACCAAAGAACAAATAGAAACCAACTCACCTCGCAAGGTCGAGATACCACTCGTTACCCAAGATGGGTATCCCAACTCCCACAAGATAAGTTAGTCAAGACAAAAATTCTGCAGCGTAATGTTACGCATGAAGAAGAAGATACATACTCCTCCTCCTCCATCCTTTTTATAGAGTTTCTAAGTGATTTCTTTCCCAATTTCCCATTTAATTTATTTTTCATTAATTTAATTCGGAAAAACTTCCCCCGTACACATGTCAACCATCCCTCTAGTTGCACCAGAATTTAAATTCATTATTTATTTAATTACTCCTATTTGCCTCACCCACCTAAAAGCATTCCTAAAATCGCTCATAGGTGTCCCCATATTCCCTTACACATTTTAATGACTTACACCCTTACTAAATTCCTAGTTGTGTTCAATTTAGAAAGGTCTTAAAGGCAATATTCCTTACTAAGTTAGTCATTCTACTTTTTCCTTATATTTCCCTTTTTCGTTATGTTTCCCATTTTCCCTTGGTTTCCTAATTCTTTTAAGTTTCCCTCTTTTCCCTTTTTATCTAAAACTCAAATTAGCAAGTGTAGAAAAATTACCTTTTACCCCTTTTTCTTTTTAATTAATAAATTTTAATTAGCATATGTAACAAAACAATCATTTCCCCCTTTTTTTAAAAATTTAATCCCCCAAAGTAATTTGATTTTAATAAATTAATTGAATTTCTTACCCCCTTCTCATCACATGTTTAATGATTATTATTATTATTATTATTATTTTTTATCACAAGTATCACTTAGACCTAGATTTTATTTTCATAGGCCGAGCGACATTTTTATTAGGGAAATTGTTTTTAAATCTTTCTTATCACATCATTCGTTCTAAGGCCCTCTTGGTTTATTCACTTATTAGTTAACAATGCGACGTGCCCTTCAGGATGCACTAGGTGCTCCAAGGGTGCCACTCGCCTCATTTTGTTTCTCTTGTGCGACGTTCCCCTCAAGACGCACTATGTGCTCCAAGGGTGCCACTCGCCTCTTTTTGTTTTTCTTGCGCGACGTGCCCTTAAGGACACACTACGAGCTCCAAGGGTGCCACTCACCTCTTTCCATTTTTCTTGCGCGACATGCCCTTCAGAATGCACTATGTGCTCAAAGGGTGCCACTCGCCTCTTGATTGACTTGGTATACATCAAAAACCCCTGAAGTAAATATTCTGCCAGGTAATCTTGTGGGAGACTAAGGGCCTCTAAGAAATAAGGCCCCTACTTTATTGTGCGCCCCTTAGAATCATCATGAGAGACTGTCGCAGTCTGTCCTCATGACATTGTGGTTCTTCTCGAACTAGGTAATCGTTAACCTACACTTCGAGCCATGACGAGAGTGCTAGTACGGTGTGGTAGGGTTTCTTTCCACACCTCTCCCTCAACATCTCTGGTTTTCATGCGTGACCCCTCTACTCCACATGCGAGTCTGGTTGACAAGCTATCGTCAGCCTACATCATCAACAAATCATGTCAGAAATAAAATCAATCATCATAACATCTAATCAGATGTACATATGTCATATCAACAATAATAAAATCCCAATAGTCCACTCCGTGACTCTATCCAGAGTCCAAGGGCTTTCATCGATGCCTCTGCATCCTCAAGGTCCAAAGTCCTGTAGACTCAGGAGAACCTAGTCAATAACGCCTGTCTATGTAAACACACCAAAATAACATATAATCACATCCATAATGCCTCATAATCATAATCAACGACCAATAGTATAATAATATGGATCACTTGCAAGAAAGTTTCCTCAAATAATAAGTTCGCTCAGTGCGTGCAAGAGCGGGATGTTACAACAAGGTTCTGTTCCGCGGACCCCCGTTCTCCCTTCTTCCGCCACGTCACAGAGCCCACTCACCCTAGTGGTGGCCCCCTATTTTCCCTTCTCCTTCCATGCCACTGGACCTCGCGCTCATCCTTCTTCATGGAGTTTAGGAAAATGGCTAGCGATAACCTAGCCGCAGAGCCCCCTTGGAAACAAAGCTCGACTCTCAAACCCTATTCTAGGTCATGGCCCCGCGCTCGTCCTTCTCCTATGCTTAACACAAGGAAGGAAGAAAAGTGTCATGAAATTTATTAATATTTTATTTCTAGTCTTACAACATTGATATGCATATAACCTCCTAAGCGCGGAGTAAAAAATTGTCCACGGTTCTCTTCATAATCAAGTACAATGGTTTGTCTCTAGCATTTTTGGTGTAGTGTCATTGTTACTTTGGGGGGTCATCTCTACAGAATAATAGAGGTAGTTCCGACTACTGTTCCACCTAAAAAGTGCCGCAAGGTAGTATCTCATACTACAAAATTCAACTTCTTCATAATCTGTTCAAAAGGAGAACAAAAGGACACTGCAACCACTACAACCTTGCCCCAAGCACCTTCTATCCAACAGAAGAAGGTCGACAAGGCTGCAACAAAGTGAAAATATTCCTTCTACACATCGTCCTCTCATGTATCTCGACTTGTTGAGCAACCTCAACCGCAACAAGTTCGTGACAGATTTCCACAAACTGAGTAACGCGACGTTTCCAACAAGACAAGCAGCTCACCAAGATGTAGATTCAACAAATGCTTTTCCCTCTCCCCCGGGAACTCAACGCAATGGAGAACATTGCTTCCTAAGGAGGGAGGATTGATCTAGGTGGATATCCATGGCCACCCAACTTTTCCAAATGTCTCAAAACGACTTTCTAGCAATTTTGGAAATTTACTAGTTTTAGCAGGTTTTAACGTCTGGGGCCATTTTGAGGGCCCAAATGAAGTTTTTTAGAGATCAAGGTTCTTAATTATAGCCAAAGGCATTATTGAGACCCCAAAATTAATCTCCTCAATGATACCTTTCCAACGAGCTATCACACACCTAAAACGAAGATCGTATGCAAAAGTTACGACCCTGGGAAGTTGATGTACTCACTTACCCAAATGGGGCCCACATGACTTTTGGCGCTTCATCTCCCAGGGTTAGGTTTTTGGATGTCTAGGGTTTTTGGCATTCCTGCTTATTGTAAAAAGGCCTTCAGAGCCTCATTGTAATCATCTTCTTGCGAATGTGAGTAGCCGTCACATCTCTTCTCAGAGATAAGCTGCCACCATTCTAGCGAGTCTTTCACTTTGTATTTTTACAGTCTCTGTACATTTCTTTCATTAATATAAATCATGTATTACTGTATATCTGTGTTTATGGTTGCATCTCTGATACATTTCTATTATATTATTGAACATCTGCGATATCTATGTGCATTTCTTTATTATCTCTCCGATCTCATTTCGTGCCGAAAATAATCTGGATCAGTGTCATCATATTTAATTATGCTACCTTGTTGTACAAATGGAGGTAATATTATTCATCATTGATGTATTGATGCTACCTTGTCATACAAATGGATGTAATATTTTTCATCATTGACATGTTTTCAGTACCTAACCTTTAATTAGCTAAATAAATGGATTGTAGTTTTTCACATTGTATAGGAATGTTAAAGTAGGACTTCATCCAAGATTTTTTGGGGGGGAATATCCTTTCACCTCTTTTCATCACCTATAATATGGTTTGATTGTTTTTTTTTTTTTTTAAGTTTTAGAGGAGTTAGGTAACTATAAAGGGAAGACTAAATACATGGAATATATAAACTTTAAAAATACCATAAATAAAGTTGATTAATAATATCTCATCCCACTACAATTAAAAAATAACGTTTGCAACCTATAAACTTTGCATTCTATTTGGCGTTCCCTTACCTCACTTTGGGGGTATGCTAGCTTTAGTTTTTGTCTAACATTTAATTTTATTATGTAATTTGTGAGAGTATTTTTATTTTAGATATATTGATTTTGTTTTAAACCAATAATGAAAGAAATATATTTTTAACCTTTTAAGTTAGGTTTGATAGCATCTTTATAATATATTAGCTTTTTATTATTCTTTATTTCCTCATGATATTATACATTGTATTTAAATCTAATAGAGAAAGAGACCTCATATTGAATCATTTTATGGAAAGAGTATATGTATGTCATCCTATCTTAAGTCTCATAGTGATGTTTATTCAAATTAGAAGCAATGTTAGGAAGTCTTTTATCTTTTATGAAAGTTAACTTATGCTTGTATTTTAGGTACTTAATCACAAATTTACTATTATTGGGGGAAAGCTTGAACCCTAAGCATAGAAGGATATGCGGCATTGCTCCTAATTTTGATATTATAAATTATAAAGAGCTTTTGGATGTGCTTAATTTTCCTCCAAGTTTCCCTATAATTAGCATAGCAATGGTATCAAAGATGGATTTATTTTTCTCCCAAAACGAAGAATCCACCTCTTTAGAGTTGTTCTCAACACTAAAATAGACTTTCCACCCCACATTAATCCTTTCGATGCACTCTAATTCTAGTTGAGCTTATGATGTAGGTAAAGTTTGAGAGACTTGTACGAATTAACTTCCTCTAAGTTTTCGTGGTCATAAGTAAAATTAGGATAAGTCATTTTCTTAGACTTTATGATCATAACCTTAGTGTTATCAATATATATCAACATGCTAGTGCTAAAAAACTATTTGAGAATTCTTAGTTGATTTTCAAGAACATACAAGCTCCTTACCAAAAGAACAATATCATCAATGTAAGAAGAGTGATGACTATCCTAACTAAGATAGTGCCAACACAATTTTCTTCTTTCAAGCATGCCTCTAACTTGTCAATATAATTTCCAAAAAAGATAGGGGACAAGGATTTAAAAATACTAAAAATAATAATTTAATTTAAAGTCACAACCAAGTTATACGTCAAATTGATTACGAGACCCCGTTTTTTATAGGATACATGATCCCCTACATGCAACAATTTGACTACTTAACCTACCTATATGTACTAAACGTCCTACCCCTCGATATTTGAACCTACAATTTTTAAAGAAAAAACACATATTTTTAACCATTAAATAATTAAATGTAATTGCATATAATTTTAACATTAATTTTTTATATATCATATTTAAAATAAAAATTAATACAAAATACAAATTAAAAAAATTCAATACATTTTTTAAACAAACAAAACTAAATGATAGTATTTCAAAAATTACAACAATACAATCGAATTCAAACACATACTATATTAAATTGCACGGATCTCCTCTTATATATATAACAATTATATAAATGATATAAATAAGAAAAATAACAGCTTTTGCATTTTGCCATAACATTTTAAGCCAAGCCATGATATAAATAAGAAAATAATAGCTTTTGCATTTTGCCATAACAATTTTAAACATGACATAAATTTTAAATTTTTAATAAGGTTTATAAATTCTTCATTGTTGTCTTAAAGCTCGACACCTTCCCATATTTTATGTACAAATTATCATTTCTTATCACCTCTGCTCTACTTTTTGTCATAGGCTTGAGGTAATGATCTTTAATAAATATCTTATACTCACAAAGTTAATATATTTTTTTTGTTTGTTAATTTGTGCGGGACCTGTTGGTTACGCGATTAACCTGTGGCTTGAGAAACCGCGACTCAGGGGTATCTAAGCCGTCAAAATCACCCGAGGATCGCACCCGGCCTGAGCCACACCAACCCTTAACATGGTTGGATATTTTTGTCCCCGCAAGTTTCGAACCAGTGACTTTAACAACACGGAGTGACTTAACAACACACTCTATCACTGACTGCCCTACACCTCGGGGACACTCACAAAGTTAATATTAACTTAGATAATAATTTTATTAATATAATTTAAAACTAAAATTTTAATTTAATATTAAATAAAATTCTTTATTGAATTTCTATATAATAACATAATTTATTATTTGTCATTTTATTTAATACCAACTTTATAATCTTTATTAAATTTTTAATATAATAACATAATTTATTATTTTTAATTTATTATTTTTCATTTGATTTAATATTTTCCATTTTATTTAATATCAACTTTATAATGGTTGAATTACAAACACAATTTGTGTGGAAAGATACCTTAATAACAATGATCCACTTTATATTCACCCTCACAAACACAAACCCTATTAAACAAAAGTTTCATTTTATTTAAAGAATAATAAAGTGTCTCCAAAATTTAGAAATTTTGATATATGAACTATAAATATTGAATATTACTGTAAAATAACAAAGTTTCATTTTATTTAAACAATAATAAAGTTTCTCCAAATTTCAAAAAAGTGTCTCCAAAATTTAGAAATTTGGATATATGAACTATAAATATTGAATGTTAATGTAAAATAACTAAGTTTCATTTTATTTAAACAATGACAAAGTGTTTCCAAAATTTCAAAAAAGTGTCTCCAAAATTTAGAAATTTTGATATATGAACTATAAATATTAAATATTAATGTAAAGCAAAAAAACTAAGTTTTATTTTATTTAAAAAATAATAAAGTGTCTCCAAAATTTTGATATATGAACTAAAAATATTAATATATAAATATTAATTATTAATGTAAAGCAAAAAAAACTAAGTTTTATTTTATTTAAAAAATAATAAAGTGTCTCCAAAATTTCAAAATTTTGATATATGAACTAAAAATATTAATATAAATGTAATGTAAAATAATTCATTAATATGTTTATTTAAGTGTAATTTTTATTTAAAAATTATAATGTATAGTTTAAAGTGGTTGGATTGAATGATGGAAAACAAGGAGTTTTTCATTCTTGGGTAAGGTTCAATTTTCATGAGGGCCTAACTTGAAGTTTGGGAGCACCTTGAGGTAGTGGTCAAACATGTGGTTGCACATAGAGATATTATATTAAATAGTATCGTTACTTGTGCACACATAAGTGAATCAAAGCACACTCCCATGTCCTTCAAATTTTAAGTCAAATCTTGCTAGCATGATTGGATTTCGAGGGTTTCGTTCTATAAGGTGGCCAAGGTTTGAAACTCGCGGTAGTCGAGACGAGACACCCCAAAAAATATATCCATGTTAAGGGTTGGTGTGGCCCAGGCTCGATGCGATCGCCGAGTGATTTTGACCTGACCGCTTAGATACCCCTGGGTCGTGGTTTCTTAGATCATAAGCTAGTCCCACAAACAACAAAAAAACATACTAGCAAACAAAAAAAATATAACTTGAAAGGTTAAAGGTAAATAATGAAATGTTTATTACATCCAAGTATGAGAGAGATTGAAGATAAATCTTAAGAGTGAATATAATATTTTATTTTATTATAAAAAACATCTTAGTATGGATGATCCATTTTATTTTGAGATATTTAAATATTTGATAAATTTGCATATTGAGTTTTTTTTATTATTCCATTAAATGCTTAATATATATGATTAAGATGGATTTATGTTAATTATGAATATCTGGGAATTGATTCCATCATAAATTAAATTGGAACTATAGTGTTGAAAGAAGAATGGATTTTGGTTGGAAAGTTTGTCGTAAAGTTGTAGAGTTGGTTTTGGAAAAAAAAAAAATTTTGTTACCCTAGTGTGACTATGAGGTTTGGGATTTTAGTACTTTCAAAGAAACTTGAAGGAAAATTGATTAAATCCATAAACAGTTTATAATAAATAACCTTAAAATTAAGAACAATACACCTTATCCAATTCTTCTTTAAAAAAAAGAATCGCATCCACTAAAAATAAAGCTATGTTCAAATACTTAATATACAAATATAAACTAATCAATATGATGAATAAAAACATTTTTATCATTACCTTAAATATTAATACATATAAAAAAAACATTAAACACGTTATTAATATGATGATGATGTTGATGATTAACGTCCACTAAGACCTATTGGTCTATTGGACCTTAAGACGGTAAGTGATTACTTGTGATTCTTTAGAATTTTGTTTTTGTGCTCGAAAAGCATTAAGAGAAGCTTTCCAATATCACCATACTTTTGTTGAGTTAAGAGGTTAGGAAGGTTGGTAGTGTGATCAATATTTTGAAAATGAGATCTAATATGGGTATAGGCTGGACAATCTAAGAGAAAGTGCTTTTCATCTTCAACCTTCTTAGTGTCACAAAGGTGACACACTCTTTCATCCCAGGGCGTTTTAGGAATTGTCCAACGCCCAGTTTCACTATGGAGCTCGTGAGAATTTATTCTTATCTTAGCAATGCTTATTTTTTTCTTTACACTTGGAAAAAGAGATAGATAATTTTGATCTTCTAGATTAGGGTTGATTACATCTTTATAATACCTTAATTTTCTTTTTTCCTCTAACTCTTTATCACACCACATTTTTTCCTTAAATTTTGATTTGACATTTTTTTTAATAGTATCTTTATTCTGCGAAATTGTTTCTTCCATGATTCCCCAATAGTTTAGCCAATATCGGGCATCTTTATGCCATCCTCGCTTGATTCGATGGTGGTTATGACTTGATTTTGAAGCAATTTTAGGTAGCCTCCTATCTTCCATGTTGTTTAACTTGTTCTTATACATTAGGTATCTAGTCATAGCCATTCTCTCAATGGGGGAGAGGCTTGTTTCTACGAGGAGGACGGGATAGGGCGTATTTCCTTTAATTTTGAGATTATAGGTTATAAAATTATTTTTTATTTGCTCTATCTTTCTCTAGGATTCACGAGAGATACTATGTGACATCCCCATCCGATACGACTCCTACAATGTACAACAGGTAAAAGCACCCTTATTTTTTTATTTTTTTTGTGTAGGAAGGTAATAATGACATTATACTCAAAATCGAAACACGATGACGAACACAACGCATGCAAATCACGCAACAACAACATAACGTATTAACATAAAAGCACATCAAGCACCTGTAAGAAATGTACGAAATTCAACCGACGAAGAAGAAGAATGACTACCCGCCCATCCTACCGTGCAATGGTTAGGACCTCCAGGACACATAAGCAACACTCAAGCCCAGGTTCCCATCGATTTTGACCATTTAAGGTCTCAAGGCTGGCGACTGTTATGAGGAACAAGGAGGTGTCTACATCCCCCCCGACACAAGCAAACCAAGCCTACTAAGCTAAGGATAATCATCCTAATAACCCCACACACCCAAAATTAATTACACAAGTAACTATAACCCTTACAATGAGCAAACCAATCACATTAAATGTTTACAAAACCAAGTACAAACATTAATTAAAATGAACAACAACACCCTCAACGGGAAGCACAAGCTAAAAACGACTTCGTCAACAACCCAACCATTAATCAAGGCTAAATGGTTAATATCTATGATTTAAATTGGCGTTAATTACAGATCAATTAACCAGTCTAAATTCCCTTAGTCAACGAGTTACCAACCGAACTTAACATGAATTACGAATCAAATTTAGCGAGTTTGAGTTACCAATTAGGCGATATCTATAAATCCAACTAACATCAATTACATATCTAATTTAGCAAGTCTAAAATTTGCAATCTAGTCTTTACTCATCATACTAATTTTAATATTTATTAACCTAAATAGACAATTCTATATTAATCTGAATCCCCATCCAACTATCCATAAACTTGAATAACAACATTAACATTCTTAAAGTGGAATGCTACCATTAGCACTTATGAATAGTTAAACCTCAACATTAGTCTAGCTATAATGACTGAACTAACCACACTAGTTGTTTATTATCATTGAGGAGGAAACTGCCAGCTAATAACATTGTTGTAGCAAATCAACAAGGTAATTACATATCTGTTACATAACAATTTATTACAGCAGTTAACAAAGCATTTAACATAATGATTAACATAATCAATTAATTGAGCAATAACAGGGTATTTTGCATGACGATTTTCATAACAAGTAATATAGCACTAACAAGGCGATTATCATGTTAATTAACATAACAATTAATATAAAAGTAGCGAGGCAATTTATATGACGGTTAACATAATGATTAATAACGCAATAACAAGGCAATTTACATAACTGTTAACAATTTAACTCGCTACGGCATTTAATTAATAAGTAGGAATTTGCTGACCATTCACAGTGCTGTAGCAATTGTTCTAGCATTTAGTAAGGCAATTAATATAGCATTTAACATTGCAATTAACAAGCCAATTAACTGTAGCAATTGTTTTGGTAAATTCGTGGTCATTCCAGCAAGCTCAGTCAACATTCTAAAGGCAAAAATCATGGGTAATTACAGCAAGCTCTGGCAACATTCTACAGGAAAAAAAATTGTGGGTAATTACAACAAGCTCCGACAACATTCTAAAGGCAAAATCGTGGGTATTTAAACAACAATCTAAGTCAATCTTTCCAAGCAAAAACGTGGGTAATTTTAACAACAACTCAGTCACGTTTTGGATGGAAAAATCGTGAGCATTTAAACATCAATCTCAGTCACGTTTTGAATGGAAAATTCGTGAGCATTTAAACAACAATCACAGTCTCAATTTAAAAGAGAAAAACATGTACAAGAACACTCTAGATGGACATTCTTGGCTATTTGTATTTTAAATTTGCAGAATGATGTGCCCAAAACGCACCAGAAGGAACTCCATGTTGCCATCATCATTTAAAAGGGAAAAACGTTGGAAAAATGCAGACATGGATATGAATTCGTTTTCCATTGCCAGGATACCAATGCCACACAAACATGAATACAAAAAAAAACGTTTTTCATCTCCCAGACACCAATATAAAATGCAGATAGGAAATCAACATTCTTCCCATTGCCAGAGTACCAATACAATGCAGACAGGAATAAAAAAACGTTTTTCATCTCCCAAACACCAATATAAAATGCAGATAGGAAATCAAACGTTCTTCCCATTGCCAGAGTACCAATACAAAGCAGACAGGAATACAAAAACGTTTTTCATCTCCCCGACACCAATATAAAACGCAAACCTGAAATGAATTCATTTTTTTTTTTTTCATTGCCAGAATACTCAAAAAATTGCAGACTAGAAATTAATTCATGCTTCCAATTATATAACCCCAATACAATGCAGACAACAGTAAGAGAACGCAAGGATCCGATGGGAAAGGTCATGGAATGATTGTCGGGGTTTCTATCAGTCAAGGCATAGAGAAAACCAACCAGGACACGAGATAATCCACACACAGAGGTTATTGTCAGATGGCAGAATCAACAATCAGCCAGGGACAAACATCAAGGGTAGCCGGCTAACAGGTTCGTCCTTTGCTCATCATCCTCGCACAGAAAAGCAGGGCATTGAGATCCATAGGTCTTTTAACGCTAAGGTGACGACCGTAGATCAGGCTCCTGGCGGACTGCTTAGGCGATGAATGGTGAGCTAGGGATGAAGGCTAAACAACCATGAAGGTCACAATCAACACAACAAGGTGGTCAAGGCATGTGGGAAAACGAAGGCCATGGGAGTCAACAACCATTGAGCTAGGCTAAGGAAAGTTTCTGTCACCAATTTAAAAAAAAAACATCATTTTACTTTTCCATTAAATAAGCAGATCCAAGCATAAGTCCTAATACATTCTACCATACAAAAATGAAGAGAGCGTACCATTGCCTGATTTCCCGCTCCGAATGACATCCTGCGCGCTCTGTGCAACTCCCGCTCGCCGATCATTGAGACTTCACCGGTACCTCCCAGCCAATGCTAGGGTACTCTTCTTCCCCCTTAGCCCCCCGAGCTGCAAAGGGGCCACACACTCACTATCCAGAGATTTCGACTAGCTCCCAGCTCGCCTCGCAAGGCCGAGCTACCAGTCCTCACTAAGCTGGGTATCCCAACTCCCACAAGTTAAGTCAGTCAAGTAGATATTTCTGCAGCGTGATGCTATGCAAATAGAAGAAGATCCTTCATCCTTCTCCTTCCTTCATTATATAGAGTTTCGAACTTCCTTTCTTTCCTAAAATATCATTTCATTAAAGTTTTAAAAATAAATTCCTAAAATTTTCTCTCCGTACAAGTGTCCCCCATCCCCTACATTCCTCCATAATTTAATTTCTTTAATTAATTAATTATCTTTATTTCCTTCACCCACCTAGAGTTACTCCTAGAATCACTCCTAGGTGTCCCTAAATTCTCTTATAGGTTTTAATGGCTTTCCCTATTATTAAATTGCTAGTTCAGTTTAAATTAGAAAGCTCTTAAATGGTAGATACTTTTTCTAAATTTGACTTTCCGCTTTTTCCCTTATGTTCCCCTTTTTCCCTTTTTATGTTTACCTGTTTTCCTAGTTTCCTAATTTTTTAGATTTTCCCTCTTTCCCCTTTTTAATTAGAACTCAAAAAGGCAGGTGTGGAAATTAACCCTTTTTTCCCTTTTCTCATTTAATTAGTATATTTTAAATTATTAAAAAGATAAAACAATTATTTATTTATTTTAAATTTTATTCCAATAGATTTTTTTTTTCTTGAATAAATTAAATTTCTTACTCCCTCCGTGTTACAAGATTTAACGAAGATCATACTCTTTATTTATTTTGTTTTTAATTTATATATATATATATATATATATATATATATATATATCAAAATTCTTTTAATAAAAATGATAAAATTTTACCACTAGCATGATTTAGACCTAGACCTTAATTTTTGTGATGGGCGACATTTTATTAGGGAAAGAGTTTTTAAAAATTATTATCACATTGTTCATCCTAAGGCCTTCTAGGTTCATTCATTTATCAAAACAATGCGACATGCCCTTCAGGACGCACTAGGTGCTCTAAGGGTGCCACTCGCTTTAATCTGTTTCCCTTGTACGACGTGCCCTTCAGGACGTACTACGTGCTCCAAGGGTGCCACTTGCCTCTCTCCATTTTTCTCATGCGACATTCCCTTTAGGACGCACCGCGTGCTCCAAGGGTGCCACTCGCCTCTTGACTGAATTGGTAGACATCAATAACCCCTGGAGTCAATACTCCCTTAGGTGAACTTGTGGGAGACTAAGGGCCTCTAAGGAATAAGGCCCTCGCCTTATTGAGCACCCCTTAGAATCATCGTGAGCGACTGTTGCAGTCTTCCCTCATGACATCGTGGGTCCTCTCGAACTAGGTAAATGTTAACCTATAGTTTGAGCCACGACGAGAGTGCTAGTAGGCTGTGGCAGGGCTACTGTCCACACTTCTCCCTCAACATCTCTGGTAGTCGTGTGTGACCCCTTTACTCCACATGTGAGCCTGTTCGACAAGCTATCGTCAGCCTGCATCATCAAAAAATCATGTCAGAACATATCCATATCATATCATCTAATCAGATTCACTAATATCACAGTAAAACAATCAAACCCCAATGGTACACTCCCTGACTCGATCCAGAGTCCAAGGGGTTCCATCGATGCCTCTGCATCCTTGAGGTCCAAAATCCTACACACTCAGTAAACTGAGTCAATATCATGTGTCTATGTCAATGCAGTAAAACAACATGTCATCAACCCATAACGCCTCATAATCAAAATCAAAAGTTTTAATAGCATAGTAATCTGGATCACTTGCAAGCAAGTGTCCTCAAAGAATAAGTTTGCTCAGTGCACCAGAGCGGGATGTTACATACACCCCCTCTTGTTATAAACTTCGTCCCGAAGGTTCACAGTATAAATGTTGAAATAAAGTGTATCACAGTATCATATGTCTATTTATCAAACAAAAATGGAGACTGTTGGCGCATGTCATATGCGTCCTCCCAGGTTGTCGAGTGCGGACTATAATTGTCCCACTGGACCTTGACCTTCTCTATCGTTCGATGCCATAGCTGTCGAACACGATGATCCAAAATGAGGATCGGCTCAGCCGTGAGCACCCCGTCGTCCATCACCTGTAAGGAAATCATGTCAATAACATGTGTAGGATCACTAATATAATGTCTCAAAATAGATACATGAAAAACATCGTGCATGCACCTCAAAGAATCAGGAAAGGCTAGTCGATAGGACACGGGCCCCTTTCTCTCCACAATCTCGAAAGGTCCCATGAACCTAGGAGAGAGTTTAGCTCCCTTCCCAAACTTGATCGAAATTTTATGCTGTTTAACCCGCAAGAAGACTTGATCCCCGACCTCGTAACTACGGTTGACACGGTGCGCATCGGCATAACTCTTCTATCAATCCTTCGCTTCTTTAATCCTTTGTCTTATTGTTTGCATTTTCTCTTCCATTTCTTGGATCGCTTCTGTTCCCACCAGGACCCTATCCTCAAGCCGATCCCAACTCAAAGGTGTTTGACATGGTTTCCCGTAAAGAAACTCGAAAGGTTCCATCTTAATGGTGCTCTGGTAACTGTTGTTGTAAGCGAACTCCACTAGTGGCAAGAATTCTCCCCAATGCTTTTGTTGGTCCATCACGTACAAGCGCAACATGTCCTCCAAGGTCTGGTTCGTTCATTCAGTCTGCCCGTTAGTCTACGGGTGATATGCAATACTAAAGTTAAGTTGGGTTCCCAAGGCCTCTTGGAAACTCATCCAAAACCATCTAGTAAACACCAATCCTCGATCGGATATAATCCTCTTAGGCACGCCATGCAGCCTCACAATCTCACTGATGAAAACTCTAGCTATGTCAGGTGCCTGATACGTCGTACACACAAGAATAAAGTGAGCACTCTTTGTCAGAGTGTCTACTACTATGAAAATTGAGTCATGTCTCCTTGCTGTCAGTGGCAATCCAACAATACAATCCATCGAAATAACCTCCCATTTTGATTCTGGAATAGCGTGTGGTTGTAGTAATCCTGCTGGGTGTCTATGTTCAGCCTTTACCTGCTGACATTCTAGACATCTGGCCACATAGTTGACTATGTCTGCCTTCATTCCCTTATAGAAGAATAAGGGTTTAAGGTCTACCCTCATCTTCGTGGCTCCTGAGTGAGCCATGTAAACTACTCTATGAGCCTCACTTAGGATCAACATCCTCAACTCGTCGTTCAGCGGTACATAGATCCGATTTTTAAACTTTAATAAACCATCACTATCAAATGAGAATCCTTCAAATCGTGGTACCATCATTGTGTTTTGTCTGATAAAACCCTTGACCTCTTTGTACCAGTCATCGTCACACTGTAAAGTTAGAATATTTTCACGTAGATTCGTCTAAAGAGGCAGCACCGAAAAGATGCATGGTCTCCGACTCAATGCGTCTGCCACTCGGTTCACTGTTCCTTTTATGTAAGTAATCTCGAAGTCATACTCGCTAAGAAATTCCGACCAATGCCGTTGTCGCTCGTTCAGGTCTCTTTGCGTAAAGATGTGTTGTAGTCCACAGTGGTCAGTCTTTAGTTCAATTTTTTTTCCAACAAGGTAGTGTCTCCAAACCTTCAAGGCATATACGATGGCTAACAAATCCAAATCATGCGTCGCATAGTTCTCCTCATGCCTTCTCAGTTTCCTCGAAATGTGAGCGATCACGCATCCGTCTTGCAACAAGACTCTGCCTAAGACTTCCTTGGATGCGTCAGTGCATATGAAGAAGTCAACGTTCATGTCAGGGACCTTTAGTATCAGTGTTGTTGTCAACAACTCCTTGAGCCTCTGAAATGCTTCCGTGCATTTCTCGGTCCAAACAAACTTCTTGTTCTTCTTCTGCAACTCCGTGATCAGATTTGCTATCTTCGAAAATCCCTCGATGAACCATCGATAGTATCCTACTAAACCCATGAAGCTACGCACTTCCATGACATTTTTCGGCACAGGCCATTCCATAATAGCCTCGACCTTGGCTGGATCCATGGCGATGCCTTCGCCAGAGATCACATGCCCTAAGTAGTGAATCTTCAATTGATAAAATGAGCATTTGGACAACTTCCCATACAATTTGTGCTCTCGCAGAAACTATAGTACCAAGCACAAGTGCTCATCATGCTCCTCCGTCGTCCGAGAGTAAATCAAAATATCATCAATGAATACTTGGACGAACTTGTCCAAGTACTCGTGTAACACCCCATTCATCAAACTAATAAATACCCCTGGGGCGTTTGTCAGTCCAAACGGTAAAACAATAAAATCATAATGTCCAAACCTCATCTTAAAGGCGGTTTTAGGGACATCATCTTCCTTAATCCGTAACTGGTGATATGCTGATCGCAAATCAATATTTGAGAACACCGTCGCACCCTTCATTTGATCAAAGAGATCATCAATCCTCGACAATAGATATTGATTCTTGATCATGGCCTTGTTCAATTGACGGTAGTCAATGAAGAGCCTCCACGACCCATCCTTCTTTCATATGAAAATAACAGGTGCACCCCACGACGACACACTAGGATGTATCAGTCTCAGGTCCAACAATTCCTTTAGTTTCATTCTTAAGTCTTGTAACTCCAGGGTTGACATCCGATAAGGTGTTCTAGCTATCGGTTCTGTTCTCAGTTTTAGGTCTATAGTAAAATCCAATTCCCTCTCTGGCGACATCCTAGGTAACGCCTCTGGAAATACGTCTACAAACTCTCTTACCACCGGAAGGTGTTCTAGACCTTCCACTACTCCCTTATCGTTTAACGCAAGGATCACATAAAGCTTGCACCCCTTGCGCATGCTCTTCCGAAGTTGCAAGGAAGAGATGAACCTCAGGGAGACTCCCTGGTTTCAAACTACAATCACACGTCTCTGTCCCTCATCATCGACCAAGCTCAATCGTTTCATCTTATAGTTGAGTATTTCCTCATGCGATTCCAACCAATCTATACCAATCACGACGTCATAAGAACCTAAGATCGTGACGTATAGGGTGGCCCTCGCGAAAAACTCTCCCAGGTTAAGGGTACAACCTGTAACCTTTCCTCCAACCTTATGTTTGGCTCCCGAAGCCATCTCTATGAAGCTAAACTCATCCTATTCGATTGCCTTTACCTTAATCCTTTTTAGCGCTGCACCAGAAATGAAACTCTCGGTAGCACTAGGATCTATCAAAATACTAAGGGTCTAGTTAGCGACGGTACCTGTCGTCTCGAGCACAGTCGACTGATGTTTTGCCTAGTGGTTATTCACCGTTGCATGAATCCGATGGGCCTTGCCCATATCTCCCATAGTAGTGTGTCCGACTGATTCGGATGCTCTGGTCCTCTCCACCGGACAATCACGCTAGTAGTGTGGCTCCCCACACGTCCAACACCCCTTTTTCGGCCCAGTAGTCCTGGTACCCGAAGTAGAAGGTGACGGCCCTCCAGCTTGGAATCCTGGTATGTTATGCTGAACAAGCCTAAACTGCTTCTGCTACGGTCGACACTGCTGCTGATGTTGTGGTCCCCGATAAGGTGTCCGCTGCTGAGGCGTCGGTCAACGAGGTTTAGTGAAAGTGGATCCCCTCTGGAAGCCACGATATCTCGACATATGTCTAGCTGGTGTTTGATGCTACTGTGCACCAGATGACACCTGCCCTGTTGGTCTCATTGGAGTCTTGCTCTGACCCCCGCTGATAAGCTCGTCCTCCGCTATGAGGGCCTTCTGGACGACATCATGCAAGGTTTGAGGCAACAAAATCCTAACCTTTGCACGTATGTTGTCGTTAAGGCTGAACGCGAACCTGTTGACCTTAAGTTTCTCAGTGTTAAGATGCGGAGCATACTGGAGCATCTCCATAAAACGGGCCTCGTACTCGGGCACCGTACGACCGTCCTGTCGTAAGGCGTTGAACTCGTTGAGCTGACGCTCAATGAATTCATTTGAAAGGTATCTCTCTCAAAACTGTTCCTCGAACAATTCCCATGACACATCTTCGACGACCATGTTCAACTGTGGTAGGAGCGTCTTCCACCATAGAAGAGAACTTCCTTTCAGTTAGAAGACCGCCATGAGAACCTTCATGTTGGAGGTATAATCGTGAAGTGAAAATCACATCGCCATATTCTCCAACCATGCCTCGACGACTGCATCGTCCGAGGCACCAAAGAACTCATGAAATTTGACCTTCTTGAGTTCACGGTGAATGCTACTAGTACTGACCGGAGCGCGCAGTGGAACCTCAGGGGGTGTCGGCACCCTGGCCTCATCTCTGTCCAAACGGCTGATCAATGCCTCAGACATGTGCTGAAAAGATCTCATCATTCCGACCACATCACCAACTGCTATCTTCTCCTGTCCGACAACCTGCTTGTCTCCCTAGGGGTTAGATCCCTCGGGCGTGGATGCTACTGGAGGCGTCGCGCCTCCTCCCCTAGCACCCCATCGTATTCCTCCGCGGCTTCCTCTAACCATGATTACCTGCACGAATACAAGTCAACTCAATTAGTAACCTTATAATCAAATCATATCAACGAAATCCGCAGCGATCCCAAGTCGCGGGTTGAACCCACTCTGATACCACATGTAATATCCCCATCCGGTACGACTCCTACGATGTACAACCGGTAAAAGCACCCTTAATTTTTTTTTTTTTTGTGTGTGTGTAGGAAGGTAATAATGAAATTATACTCAACATCGCAACACGGCGACGAACACAATGCATGCAAATCACGTAACAACAACATAACGTCTTAACATAAAATCACATCAAGCACCTGGAAGCAATGTACGACATTCAACCGACGAAGAAGAAAAATGACTACCTGACTGTCCTACACTACAATGGTTAGGACCTCCAGGACACATACGCAATGCTCAAGCCCAGGTTCCCATCAATTTTGACCATTTAAGGTCTCAAGGCTGGCGACTATTCTGAGGAACAAGGAGGTGTCTACATCCCGCCTGACACAAGCAAACCAAGCCTACTAAGCTAAGGACAATCATCCTAACAACCCTACGCACCCAAAATTAATTACACAAGTAACTAGAACCCTTACAATGAGCAAACCAAGCACATTAAATGTTTACAAAACCAAGTACAAACATTAATTAAAATGAACAACAACACCCTCAACGGGAAGCACAAGCTAAAAATGACTTCGTCAACAACCCAACCATTAATCAAGGCTAAATGGTTAATATCTATGATTTAAATTGGTGTTAATTACAGATCAATTAACCAGTTTAAATTCCCTTAGTCAACGAGTTACCAACCGAACTTAACATGAATTATGACTCAAATTTAGCGAGTTTGAGTTACCAATTAGGCGATATCTATAAATCCAACTAACATCAATTACATATCTAATTTAGCAAGTTTAAAATTTGCAATCTAGTCTTTACTCATCATACTAATTTTAATATTTATTACAACCTAAATGGACAATTCTATATTAATCTGAATCCCCATCCAACTAGCCATAAACTTGAATAACAACATTAACATTCTTAAAGTGGAATGCTACCATTAGCACTTATGAACAATTAAACCTCAACATTAGTCTAGCTATAATGACTAAACTAACCACACTAGTTGTTTATTATCATTGAGGAGGAAATTGCCAGCTAATAACATTGCTGTAGCAAATCAACAAGGTAATTACATATATGTTACATAACAATTTATTACAACAGTTAACAAGGCATTTAACATAATGATTAACATAATCAATTAATTGAGCAATAAGAGGGTAGTTTGCATGACTATTTTCATAACAAGTAATATAGCACTAACAAGGCGATTATCATGTTAATTAACATAACAATTAATATAACAATAGCGAGGCAATTTATATGACAGTTAACATAACAATTAATAGCGCAATAACAAGGCAATTTACATAACTGTTAACCATTTAACTCGCTGCGACATTTAATCAATAAGTGGGAATGTGCTGACCATTCACAGTGCTGTAGCAATTGTTCTAGCATTTAGTAAGGCAATTAATATAGCATTTAACATATCAATTAACAAGCCAATTAACTGTAGCAATTGTTCTGGTAAATTTGTGGTCATTCCAACAAGCTAAGTCAACATTCTAAAGGAAAAAACATGGGTAATTATAGCAAGATCTGGCAACATTCTACAGGAAAACAAAATCGTGGGTAATTACAGCAAGCTCCGGCAACATTCTAAAGACAAAATCGTGGGTATTTAAACAACAATCTAAGTCAATCTTTAAAAGAAAAAAACGTGGGTAATTTTAATAGCAACTTAGTTACGTTTTGGATGGAAAAATCGTGAGCATTTAAACATCAATCTCAGTCACATTTTGAATGGAAAATTCGCGAACATTTAAACAACAATATCAGTCTCAATTTAAAAGGGAAAAACATGTATAGGGACACACCAGAAGGACATTCTTGGCTATCCGTATTTTAAATATGCAGATTGATGTACCCAAAATGCACCAGAAGGAACTCCATGTTGCCATCAACATTTAAAAGGGAAAAATGTTGGCAAAATGCAGACATGGATATGAATTTTTTTTCCATTGCCAGGATACCAATGCCACACAGACAGGAATACAAAAAAAACGTTTTTCATCTCCCAGACACCAATATAAAATGTAGATAGGAAATCAATGTTCTTCCCATTGTCAGAGTACCAATACAATGTAGACAGGAATACAAAAACGTTTTTCATCTCCTAGACACCAATATAAAATGCAGATAGGAAATCAAACGTTCTTCCCATTGCCAGAGTACCAATACAATGCAGATAGGAATACAAAAACGTTTTTCATCTCCCGGACACCAATATAAAACACATACCTGAAATCAATTCGTTTTTTTTATTTTTTATTGCCAGAATACTCAAAAATTTGTAGACCGGAAATAAATTCGTGCTTCCAATGCTATAACCCCAATACAACGCAGACAACAGTAAGAGAACACAAGGATCCGATGGGAAAGGTCATGGAATGATTGTCGGGGTTTCTATCAGTCAAGGCATAGAGAAAACCAACCAGGACACAAGATAATCCACATGCAGAGGTCATTTCCAGATGGCAGAATCAACAATCAACCAGGGACAAACATCAAGGGTATCCGGCTAACAGGTTCGTCCTTCGCTCATCATCCTCGCACATAAAATCAAGGCGTTGAGATCCATAGGTCTTTTAACTCTAAGGCGACGACCGTAGATCAGGCTCCTGGCGGACTGCTCAAGCGAGGACTGGTGAGCTAGGGATGAAGGCTAAACAACCACGAAGGTCACAATCAACATAGCAAGGTGGTCAAGACATGCGGGAAAACGAAGGCCATGGGAGTCAACAACCATCGAGCTAGGCTAAGGAAAGTTTCTGTCACCAATTTTAAAAAAAAAAACATCATTTTACTTTTCCATTAAATAAGCAGATCCAAGCATAAGTCCTAATATATTATACCATACAAAAATTAAGAGAGAGTATCATTGCCTGATCGCCCGCTTCGAATGACGTCCCGCGCGCTCCGTGCAACTCCCGCTCACCGACCGTCGAGACTTCACCGGTACCTCCCAGCCAATGCTAGGTGTACTCTTCTTCCACCTTAGCCCTCCCGAGCTACAAATGGTCCACACACTCACTATCCAGAGATTTCGACTAGCTCCTAGCTCGCCTCGCAAGGCCGAGCTACCACTCCTCATTGAGATGGGTATCCCAACTCCCACAAGTTAAGTCAGTCAAGTAGATATTTCTGCAGCGTAACGTTACACAAACATAAGAAGATCCTTCATCCTTCTCCTTCCTTCATTATATAGAGTTTCAAACTTCCTTTCTTTCCTAAAATCTCATTTCATTAAAGTTTTAAAAATAAATTCCTAAAAATTCCTCTCTGTACAAGTGTCCCCCATCCCCTACATTCCTCCATAATTTAATTTATTTAATTAATTAATTATCTTTATTTCCCTCACCCACCTAGAGTTACTCCTAGAATCACTCCTAGGTGTCCCCAAATTCTCTTACAGGTTTTAATGGCTTTCCCTATTATTAAATTGCCAGTTCAGTTTAAATTAGAAAGCTCTTAAATGGTAGATACTTTTTCTAAGTTTGACTTTCCGCTTTTTCCCTTATGTTCCCCTTTTTCCCCTTTTATGTTTACCTGTTTTCCTAGTTTCCTAATTTTTTAGATTTTCCCTCTTTCCCCTTTTTAATTAGAACACAAAAAGGCAGGTGTGGAAATTAACCCCTTTTTCCCTTTTCTCATTTAATTAATATATTCTAAATTATCAAAAAGATAAAACAATTATTAATTTTTTTTTTTTAATTTTATTCCAATATTTTTTTTTTCTT
>ML781048.1:1260826-1289653 GCA_009831015.1 Picea engelmannii | reverse complement strand
ATATATATATATATATGGTTGGAAGATGTATTAAAGATAAGTCTTAATTATATATCATTTTAAGTGGATTTAAATGATAAAGATGGTTTGATTTTGGATGATTTTGATGGAAGAAATGTTAGAAACAAGTGTTGTGTGACCTATTGGGTTAGTAAATAAAGGTAAAGTGAATGACAATGAGGTTCTTTATATAGATATTGAGGATAAGTTTTAATTATATGTATTGTTAAAAGTGAGTTTAAATGATATAAGGGTTTGATTTTGGGTGATTTTGATGGAATAAATACTAAATGCAAGTGTTGGGTGGCCTATGAATATACATATGTGTTATTAAATGTAACGTGAATGATGATGAAGTCAAGTCTATATCATATGTATTGTTAAAAGTGGGTTTTAATGATAATAAGGGGTTTGATTTTGGGTGATTTTGATGGAATATATACAAAATGCAAGTGTTGGGTGACCTATGAATATACATATGTGCTACTAAAGGTAATGTGAATGATCATGACGTCCTTTGTACATAAAAAGTATAGAATTTTTTTTGAATGATTTTGATGAAAGGGATACTAACTAAGCCTCAGATGATCCATAAAAATGTATATGTACTATTAAAGTTGTTTAAATGATAATGGGTCTTTCATGGCCTCAACCATTATACTCTTGGGTGATCCATGAAAACGTATATGCTATTAAAGGTGTTCACAATATAATGTGATTTTTGTTTATTTAACAAGTACATGTGAAAATCGTGGGTGATTTTGATGGAAGAGATACCCAATATGAGTTTTGGGTGACTCGTGAAAGTGGATATGCTATTTAAAGTGGCCTTGATGCAATATTCAATGCAAGTCTTGGGCGGCCTAGAAAAAATCATGTGGCATCAACATATGACAAGTCCATGTGCAAATCTTGAGTGACCTCGGAAAATGTATATGTGCTATTAAAAATGGTCTCAATAATAATGGACGAACAAATCTTACGCGATTTTGATGGAAGATATACTTAAATTTTAAAGTCTAGATTTGGTGTTTCTTTTTTAAGGTGGTAAAACTCACTATAATTAAGTTATTGATTGATAGCAAGGACAATTATTATTGGCTACTATTTGCGATGTAGTTTGATTAATCAACATTGTTCAAGAAAATCCACACCACCTAAAAATGACTTGATGATGGTCCATAAGGGGGAAGAATTTCACTCTTACGATTAACATATTTCCTTACATAATTATACACAAAATTTATGAGAGAACATACCATGGTAGGGGGGCACACTTGTTAAAGGCACTCATTAATTGTTATATGAAGCTGTGGATGGGGAACAACAGATTGTTGTCTAACATAATGTCTTCAAGCAAACCACTTACACGTTATTCTTAGTGGACTTCAACTAGTATGGAGGTGTTAAAGAATGAAGTTGTGGGTCGTCATGATTCTTTGACCCTCGAATCGTTTCATGGGCCTGTTGTATTAACCCTTTGACCCATGCGATGTGGAGGTGAATTAAACATTTTTTTTAATGGGCTACTCTCTTACATAACTTGTTTCACATGGAATATAGTTCTACATAACATGGATTTGATGACACATATTTTCATATATTGGCGGGGTTGCTTCCACATATCATTCCACAAGTCAACATATATGCTTTTAGGGGATAAATTTCGCCAATGGGTCAATTTTCCATGGTTTTCCCCCAAAAATGATTCGTTAATTTCCATTTTTTCTAAAAACAATTTGCCCAAATTCCATAGAATAAAATTATTTTACCTTAAAAATTGCCAAAATTTCATAGAAACTATATAAAATCATTAGAAATTTAAATATTTTTACAAAACTATCGCCAAATATTTTACATTTTTCATATTAAGGACTATTAAGATTAGCCCAGGTTTCTACATTTTAATATAAATGTCCATCCTTAAAAATATCCCATGTTATGAATTCTATGGCAAATAAAACAACATTTTATTGGGGGATGGGACCATGTTATGAATTCTATGGAAAATCAAACAACATTTTATTGGTCCACTGAATTGATTAGGAAATTTCATATTTTATCCTATCCAACATATGGTGTAGTGCGACTCACAATGGGATGAAGCTCGATATGATACCTTTATGGATCCTCCTCTACACTAGTTGACAAATTATGCATTAATGTAAATTTGATGGGGTCATCCCATACTCAAGCCACAAGCCTTGGGGACGATGCATGGTACTTTAACTTCATGTAGCAACATGTGTTGACATATTGAACTAAGCTTATGATTGGTCCATAGATGTGAATGGTGATACAACTTTATTATCACATTTCACGCATGTAGTGGATTGATTTTCATTGAATATCTTGATGGATGTCCACCTTACTGAGTTAACACAATTTTGAGGGGGATGTTGGCTATTTTTGGAAAGTGCTTCTATCTAAATCATTATATTATTATTATTTTTATTGTAATAGGAGTTGAGCTCAAACCTATACAAGAGTTTTCTCTCTCCCTCATTTTTATGGTTGGACTAGGGGACTCTCCCCCTTGAGCTTTGTTGAAAATATTGAAGGCAATGGAAGACTAGGAGCTTTTTACTCTTATGATATGTATTCTTGGGTTGATGTTGCTGAATATTAGTGTTGGAGATCACTTGCATCAAGTATGTTCGAATGGCTAAATTGATATGGGTGATATATGTTCCTAAGAAAGAACATAGTTCCCTTGTTAAGAATTTTTTATTTGTGGCTCATTCCCTTCTTATTTATCTGTGTGTTTATGGTTGGTAATATAATGTAGCATATTTTATCTTAATTCGAATTTGTTGATATCTTTATCTTGCCAATTTGGAGACATCCATTCATACGTGTATTGCCGGTGTTCCTCATCAAGAAATCCTACAAGTAATTTTGTACATTGGTGGGTAGCAAGATAAATGGTTTGTAGATCCTTTATTGGGTTTATGTTCACTTTCAACCCCATGCCTATTTCTCTTGGTAAATGAGTCTTGACTCCACCTTCCCAATGGACTTGACACTAGTCTTGATCCTCCCATCACTTCTCTTTTAAAATGATACTACAACACTTGTATTTCTAAAGTCACTCTTTATTTCACCTTGAGCACTTATTATTTAAGCTATAACAATCATACCTCAGGGAATCCCCACTTGATTTGGAGAATATCCAACCTAAAGTGTGAAGAGGACTTGTGAGGTGACATTGAACTCCCTCTTAGTTCCTCCAAGTACTTGATTGAGATTTAGGACTTTATCTCAATAAGTGAGAGTTGAGAGCTAACAAGAGGGTTGGGTTTCTTGAATTGGGTATAGAATGATAGTGAATGTGGGGGAAATCAATCCAAACATTGGACTAAATGTAGCAAATATATGACTAGCTACCGTTGTCATAAGGATCATTCTATGTTATGTGAAATTGTAGACCTTAGAAGGGGTGTAAGGCATTGTGTGTGTCACATATCTGAAGCGCATGATGCACTTGATCTTGGAAGGAGGAAGTGGAAGTGGAATTTGAAGCACAGTTTCAGGTCCAACACATGCTTAGCGCATCCAATCAATTGAAAGCTAGCAAGGGTAAAGACAATAAAAAAACAACATTTTTTTTGGTAGACTCCAACAAAAGGTATGAAGACTTGGAAACAAAATGATTTTTTATTGGATATAGTTTCAAAAATAGCCAATAGGTCACACCTACCTGAGGGAACCTTTTAATCCTTGGCTCCTCTTCCCAATTAGTCTATTGTATCTTTTGGAAATATAGACTCTAGGGTGAAAGAGGAAGAAACAATGTAGCAATAACAAATGTTGAATGATGACACAGAGATGAAGCTATTGATCAGAAAACCAACCTCTAAGTTGGTGTCAAAAAAAAAACCCTCAATAGACATGATTTCGTGTATGACTTGTTTTGCAAGATAATATTATTATTAGCTCGATTTATTAGATGATATACTAGTAAAGTCCATAATTATACTTCTAAGACAATACATATATAATAGTTTTGGAATATAATTTTGAAGTTTGTATTAACTTTTTGTCTAGTTCAATTAAATACATATGACTTCTTGAAACTCACTCTACTCCATTTTGTTTATAATTTATATCACAAAATTATAAAATAAGTATATATATTTTAATTAAATTAAATTTAATATAATATTTATAAGTATTTTTTATTAATAAATTATAAAAAAATATTATCAAATAATTATACTATTTTAAAAATAATTAATTCAATATTTATAATAATTAAAATCAGAGAAAAACCATAAAATATAAAAAAATAATTTTTTTTTTAAATAAAAGTAAACAAGTATATACATTATTTAAGAAATGTTCAAGTTTTAATATAAACAAAGAAAATGTGCTATTAAATTAACAAGTGTTGCAAGGCAACGTAGTCCCTATCTTTGGTGGGTTTGAAAATTCATAATAATAATGATTTAAAATTAAATAAGATTAAATTATATAAATTGTAAAACTAAATAAAAAAGGTAAAACTTTTTAATGTTTTTTATATTATTAATTAGATTTGAAAATTGATAAAATAATGATTTAAAATAAGAATAAATCATATAATCTATAAAACTAAATAAAAAAAGATAAAACATTTTAATATTTTTTTATATTATTAGTTGTATTTGTAATAATTAAAAAAAATAAAACATTTAAATGTTTCTTATATTATAAAATATGATTTAAATGTTTTAAAATCATTAAATGCAAATTTAAATAAAATTATAACGAGAAATAAAACATATATTAGTAAGTGTAAAAGTATTGAAATTGAAATTGAATGATTAAAAAAATATTAGTAAGTATAAAAATATCAAAATTTTAGTGTGTAAAAATATTATAAAATTATAACGAGAAATAAAACATATATTAGTAAGTGTAAAACTATTGAAATTGAAATTGAATGATTAAAAAAATATTAGTAAGTATAAAAATATCAAAATTTTAGTGTGTAAAAATATTGACTCTTAGAATTTAAAATTTTACTTCATTTTCTTAAAATGACAAATCACAATTTGAATCTAGATAATACAAACTACATTACCTAGATTATATTTTAACATATATTATAATACAATATTGCATTACTTAAACCTTTTAGCATGTAGATAAAATTTAAAATGTCGGCTATCCATTTCTTTTAAAATTTTAAACACAGGGATAGCATACTTAACCTCATCCTTCGTGTGTCATATGAGAGTTGGTTTCACACTTCAATGTAGTCAGACTCCAATGAGTATAACAATTAAATTAGTTCGTACCTTATGTAAATTTTGCAATGAGTATAGCAATTAAATTAGTTCGTACCTTATGTAAATTTTGTTGGTTGTTGAGCACGGTATAGCATAATAGAACAATTAAATTCGTTAGTACCCGACTATAAATTGTGTTGGTTGCACAGTGATAAAATATTATTTATGTAGTTTTATTTATTTTAAATCATGAACGGTTTAAACAAATTTATTAATTGTGTAATTAATTATGTACATCGAATAACAAATTTATTAATTGTGCAATTAATTATGTACATCGAATAACGTGAAACATGCAATAAGACATCAAAGATATTAACCAATTAAATTTTAGAAAAATATTTTTTTTTATTATATAAAAAAATACATATATTAATTTCCTATGTTATACATTGGTTATAACACATAAATATAAAGTCAACTAAAAACTAATACAAAGTCAAAGAGCAAACTCATTGCTATAGTCTCAAGTTTTTGGGGGACTAATAAAATTCTAACATTATGTATTGATATGATTAAATAAAGTGACTTTCTTTTCATGCAAACACTTTTATGTTATATGCAGAAGATCTTAAGTCTTCCCCCTTAACCACTCGGGCAAACCAACTGTACTTTTTAAAACTCTTCTTCCCCAGCCGAGAATCGAACCCGGGTTTGTACCATGGCAGGGTACTATTCTACCACAAGACCACTGGTGATGTTGTGCATTGTGCACAACTAATGACCCGTCGACTTCCCTCCTCGTGGCTTGGTGCTCGACGCTTGGGCGTTGTGTCGAGCTTTGGTGCTTGGCTTGACATTTGGCTTAAATGATTGATAGCTTGAGGCTTAACTTGGAGATTGGGCCCAACATATTTAAAAAGTCCCGTGAGACAGCTCAAACGGTAAGACAAGCGTACCTTTCTCCAAGAGATGGGAGGAGATCTTGTGCTCGAACCTTGCTGAGTCTCCGGGATGGATATTGTAATGCCGCTCTGTAAAATTTTTATATACTGTTGAATATAAACGAGAAACTTTCCCGTAGAAAAAACCACTTTTATGTTATAGTCGCATCAAATGTAATTAAAAAGCATATAGCATTGGACTATAAAGCACTGGAGGAAATAATCATAATTAAATTCTTTTAAAATGAAGGAATATATACTCACGATGGAACAATAGAATCTATAATAGTGTAAATTTAGCCTTAAGATGTGGGTCTAGATATTGAATTGTCTACATACCACCCATGTATGAGGCATGGGAATAACACTAAGACCTGTTTAATGTGGACATGAGAATAGCACTAAAACTTTTTTTCACGAGTCTTAAAACATTCAGGATGTGGCATACTAAGAAAGCTTTTTATGTGGTTTAAATGATAATGGAGCTTTTTTAAATATGAGATGATTTTAATGATGGAAGAGTTTTGGGTGACTTTTAAAAATACATATATAAAAAAAGGTATAGTTTTAATGAACATGTAGTTTTCATGAAATATCTATTAGATGAATTTTATGAAAAGGATATTTAAGTGAGAAGATGCACCTGTTATTAAAGTTAATCATTGGTATTATATATGTGTTATTAAAATTAACCCTTGGTAATATATATGTTATTAAAGTTAACCTTTGATAAAATGAAATATTTATTAGATGAATTTTATGAAAAGGATATTTAAGTGAGAAGATGCACCTGTTATTAAAGTTAATCATTGGTATTATACATGTGTTATTAAAATTAATCCTTGGTAATATATATGTGTTATTAAAGTTAACCTTTGATAAAGTTAAAGATGCATGCTTGATAATATATACATTATACAAATATTGGATTAGTTTAATGATGGAAGAGTTTTGGGTGACTTTGAAAAATACATATATAAAAAAAAGGTATAGTTTTAATGAACATGTAGTTTTCATGAAATATCTATTATGAAAAGGATATTTAAGTGAGAAGATACACCTATTATTAAAGTTAACCATTGGTATTATACATGTGTTATTAAAATTAACCCTTGGTAATATACATGTGTTATTAAAATTAACCTTTGATAAAGTTAAAGATGCATGTGTGATAATATATACATTATACAAATATTGGATTAGATTTTTTTTTTTTTTCCAAATTTTTTTTTCTCGAATTTATATAGCTTATAAATTCATGTACAAAGAAGGACAACAGTCCGATTGGACAATAAACATCAGCTGTCGACATGCCTAAAGCCTCCAAAAAAAAACTAGACATTCCATACATGAGAAAAGGAGAATAAATGCGAGAGAAATACATCTTTTCAGCCACAACCAGTGATCTTCACCAGATCAGAAACCAGCACTATGGGTATAAAGCAGGCCGCTTCATTCAAAAATATTTAACGAGGTAATGGGACTCTCGATCCCTCTATCACAGTGATAGATCGAGAGTCTCCCTACCACTCCCGATAGGGCCCTCTTGGAAAGTGCATCCGCTGCCCTATTAAACATGCGAGAAACATGAAGAAAATTGAGATTGGAGAAGCGCTGTATAAGATCTCTCGTTTTATGCATCCAACCTTCTAAATGGATGGAGTTGAGCGTGCACTTGTTTGAGATCCAGTCGATTATCACTCTCGAATCTCCTTGGACGTGGAGGTCATCGATAGACCATAGAGCAGCGAGAGTGAGCGTGGTCCAGAGTCCCAGGAGCTCGGCTTTGGTATTTGTGCCAGGGCCACAGTTGATGAACCAAAAAGTGCTTCTGGACTGGTGTGTTTTGAAATAGCCTCCGGCACCGCATCTGGACCCATTGGACTGTGCAGCTCCGTCGAAAAAGGCCAATGTGTGACCCTCTGCCAAATCTAAATGCATAGCGCGAGGAGGGGGAACACTGGAAGTGAATTGTTTCCACTTGAAAGAGAATTGAATTTTGGAGAATACCCTTTGCAATGAAGGCATGGCGTCCTCAAAAAGCACACGATTCCTCTCCAGCCATATTTGCCAACTGAAAAATACCACCAAACTGTGAGGGGCCGATTTAGTGTTGAACCAACGAGTGAAGCAATCAGTAATGGATGAGCCGCACCAGGGGATCTGGAGAGAATAGTAAGTGGAAGTTTGCTGCCAGACGCCTTTTGAGAAAGGAAAATGCATCAAAAGATGAAGGATGTCCTCAGGCCCCGATTTGCAGAGTAGACATATACTCGGCCCCACCCAACCACGTCTTTGCAGAGCAACCCAGGTGAGCAGTTTATCTAGACCTGCCAATCATGCAAATAGTTTTAATTTCAGTGGCAGCTGTAACTTCCAGAGTTTGAGACTCCATGGCAAAACGGGACCAGCGATAAGATGTTTTTGGAGGGCGATACATAAATTTTTAACAGTGATTCTTCCAGATCCATCACCGCCAGCCCACAACAATGCATCTGGCTCGGCCCTCAGGGAAATGCCGGCCCCTTTAAGAGCTGTAATAAAAAGAGTCCATTCTGATGCAAGAGGTTCGCTGAGCCGAAGGTCGCTAATGGTCAACCAGTCATCTGGCATAGTGGACGCACCTGTCCCAGATCTAATCTGTGCGAGTGTAGTTAAATTGCAAGCCCGGAGGTGAAGTCTCAATGCTAGAGAAAGTATGGATCGCTCCCTCAAACCTAGAATATAGTCCCTGCCAATTTGTATCTCCAGTCCCTCCCCAGGCTTCCAGCAGAGCCAATGTAAAATGACAGGGGATGAAGCCACTAAACCTTTCCAAAAAGGAGAAGCTCTCACCGACAGGAGTGTAGGTTTGCGTAGCCAGTGAAGGAGCGAATTAGTGTCCAGGTATTTATCACAAATAATTTTGTGCCAAATGCTGTCAAAAGAGACAGCTCTCCAAAATGAGCTGGCCATGAGGGCCACATTGAAAATGGATAGATGTTTGAGACCCCATCCGCCTTCTCTCTTCGGTCTGGAAATAAACTGCCCCTTACAAAGATGCATGCGATTTTTGGCTGTATTCCCACCCCATAGAAACTTGAATACTAATCTGCGCAGGGATGTAATAATATTTGAAGGGATTCGCTCCAACATCATCCAGTAGACAACTAGACTCTGGAGAACCGATTGGACCAGGATAAGCCTCCCACCCAAAGACAACCACTTGTTGCACCAGAAATCTATTTTTTTTTTAAAAGTGGCCACTAGCCAGCTCCAGTCTCTAGAGGATGAGGCTCCCATCTTCAAGTGGAATCCAAAATAGTTGAAGCCATCACCCAGATTCTTGAATGAGAGAGGGATCGTGGCTTTGAGAAGAAGAAGTTCAGGATCTGATACCCCCCAGTGATGTACTGATGACTTAGAAGGATTAATGGATAATCCTGACACCAAGCAGAAGCGCTGAAGCACCTCAAGTATACAATGCCATTCTGCAGGGTCAGCCATGGACATAATAAGAACATCATCTACGAACATCAGATGGACCAGCTTTACAAGTTTTGTAACCTTAATACCCGAAATTTTATGCTCGGAGAAGCTTCTTGAGAGGAGAATACTGAGTCCTTCCATAATCAAGATGAAGAGATAAGGGGAGAGAGGACATCCCTGCCGAAGTCCTCTCTCACTTTTGAAGAAAGTGGATGGATCCCCATTGATCAAAACAACAATGTTGGCGCTCGTAACACAGGAAAGAGTCCAATTTATAAACCTATCTCCAAAGCCCACCGCGTGGAGGACCAGCCTCAAGAAGTCCCAATCAATGCAATCGAAAGCTTTCTTTAAGTCCAGCTTCATGATTAGTGCCTTAAGGTTTTTCTGTTTGATACTGTGTAGGCATTCATGGGCAGCTCCAATTGCATCATGGATCCTTCTGCCCTTCAAAAAGCATAATTGTTCCGCAGAGAGGCTCCTTTCAAGATAGGGTTTAATTCTGTTGGAGATGACTTTAGATATAATCTTGTAAATTAGATTACAAAGTGATATCGGTCGGAAGTTGTTGAAGGATGTAGGACTGCTGTCTTTTTGGATCAAAACCAAGAACGTTGAGTTAATACCTCCAGCTATCTTACCTTTTAATCGGGTGTCCTCCACCATTTGTAGGAGCTCCTCTCCTATCAGATCAAAGAAGAAACAAAAAAATTCTGAAGTCCAGTCGTCTGGCCCTGGGCTTCGCTCAGTATTGAAATGAAAAAGAATTTCTTTGATCTCAGCAATAGTCACAGGCTTAAAGAGTGCTTCAGCTTCATCGCTAGTGACCAAACGGGGGAACAGACTGGCGGTTGACCCTTTTTCCTGGAGGTTGAGCGCTCCTGTAGCTTTAAACAAACTCGAAAAATGTGTGACAGCCTCTTTTTGTATGGTTGCCTGTCCCCGAACCTCAATACCACCATTTTTTATACGCCAGATCATCTTTTTATGCCTATTGTGACTTGCTACTTTGTGGAAGAACTTGGAGTTTGAATCTCCACTTTTTAACCAAGTAGCTCGACTCCGGAGCCTCCAAGAAAATTCTTCAGCCCTTAATATGGAATCTCTGTTGTCTTCGAGTCGCTGTAATCGTTTTGACTCCTCCACCGTCCAGGATGCATTAGAATATCTGATGTTGAGTGTTGAAATCTCCGCTTCCAGAGTGAGTAATCTTGTCTGGTCTTCAATCTTCTATTGATGGAACCAATGCTTGGTCTTTGCCTTTAGGACCTTTAATTTCCACACTAATCGAGCCTGTGGATTGACTTCATAGATGAAAATCGGGTCCTTCCAGGTCACATTAACTAGCTCAATGTAAGCGGCCATTGAAAGCCAGGAGTGATTGAACTTGAACGGAGGAGGCTTGGGAAGCTCAGTAAGTCTAAGCTGAAGATACACCGGGGCGTGATCAGAGAAATAGGGGAATTCCACCCATGAAGAGGCCTGTCCTGTAGTGGCCAATAGATTTGCAGTCATAAAAAATCGGTCTAGTCTTCTTTCAATGGCGTTTGGACCTGTCCTACCATTTCGCCAGGTAGGGGCTAGCACGGTTGGTCGAATGTCTAAAAGTTTGTTTTTGGTAAATATCTCTTTGAAACGGGCACCTGAAGATTCTGGCATGTAGACACTGCCCCATGATTCGTCTGCCTCAAAAATAAGGTTCAGATCGCCGCCGATTATGAGATTTTTTAATGAGAGAAGACCACAGTCCTCAAGCTGTGTCCAAAAAGTCGTTTTATCTGTGCAGGGACCATAAATATTGAGAAAAGCCAATTCCAAATTTGAGGCTAAACAGTAGCCCCGTAACAGTAGACCTCCACATGACAAGGAGGGTTTTAGTGATAAAAGGATGGGATCCCAGGCCGCCAGCAAGCCTCTAGATGTACCAATGGAGCTCACCGCCGCTGAGAACCAGGAAGGACGGAACTGGTGAATAAAATCTCTTGCATTGTGGTCAGCTGTAAGAGTCTCTTGAAAGAAGATAAGATCCGGCTTGGAACGTGCCAGTAATCTGCGGAGAGAGGCAGTCTTAAGGGTGCCTCTGATCCCTCTAATGTTCAATGAGAGCACAATCATTACTTAGATCGTGCCAAGGCCTTCGCTGCTCTAAGGGCCTTACTATCCAGAGAGGGCATAGTTGAATCCGGATGTTGGGTACTTTGGATCTCCTTCTTCTTCCGAGAACTTCGAGTTTGTAGAGGAGAAATTTCGGTGACAATACCCCTAGACCACGCGAAGGATTTTGTCTCCCCTAGATTTGAATTAGAAGTGCCAGCTTGGATTAGATTGATGGAAGAGATAAATTCTATTTAAGAAGGACTAAAAAATAATAATGTAGTATTCTAAATTAGATGAATTTTATGAAAATGATATTTAAGTGAGAAGATGCACATGTTATTAAAGTTAACCATTGGTATTATACATGTGTTATTAAAGTTAACCATTAGTAATATACATGTGTTATTAAAGTTAACCATTGATAAAGTTAAAGATACATGTGTGATAATATATACATTATACAAATATTGGATTAGTTTGATGGAAGAGATAAATTCTATTTAAGAAAGACTAAAAAATAATAATGTGGTTTTCTATATTAAGAGTGGTATCAATAATAATGTGTTTTTCTATACATAATAAGTATATGTACAAATCTTAGATAATTGTAATGGATGAGATAGTTTTTATAAGTTCTAGGTGACCGATGTAAATGCATGTGCTATTAAAGGTGGCTTAAATAATAAGCAGTCTTATCTAAATAACAAGTATATCTAAAAAACTTTGGTGATTTTGTGGAAGAGATACCCTGTACAAGTTTTAGATGACTCATGAAAATGCACGAGTTATTGACGATGGTCTTAAACAATACCAAGTCTCATGTGATCTATGAAAATTTGTGTTATTAAGATTTGAGTAGCTAATACAGAGCTTGTTGAATTTGCTAAGAAAAGAAATAAGTTGTTATATTAAGGATGTTTTAAAGTATTATCAAAAAAATAAAAAATCATTGTATAAATGAAATTAAAATAATTAATGTAAATGTTTCATAGTTTGTAAAGTTTTTTTTTTTTTTTAAATAAATAAAAATATATTTTGATTTATTATACATATAACAAGTATAATGCATCATTATACATATAATAAGTATACATGTAAACTTTGGATTTTTTTTTGGAGATAAATAAAAATATATTTTGATTTATTATACATATAACAAGTATAATGCATTATTATACATATAATAACTATACATGTAAACCTTGGACAAATTTGAAGGAAGAGACACTCAAAGAGTCTTGGGAGACTCATGAAAATGTATATTTGTTATTAAAGGTGGCCTCAACGATAGTGTGATATTCTATATATAATAAGCACACTTGCAAATATTTGGTGACTTTGATGGAAGAGATACCCAATGCATGTATCAGATGACCCAATTTATAATGTGGTCTTTGAGTGACTTTGATGGAGGAGATATCCAATAAATTTTGGATGCCCCATAAAAAAATAATTGTATGTACTATTAAAAGTGTCTTAATTTATAATATGGTATTATGTACATGTGCAAATTTTGGGTAATGTTGATGGAAAAGATATTTAGTGCAAATCTTGAGTGACCCATGAAAATGCACATAAAGTATTGGTGGACTTAACTACAATACTCGATGCACATCTTAGGTGACCCAATAAAATATTGCATGTGATACTAAAGTTAGCCTTAATGATAATGCATTAACTTACACATAATAAGTACACACACAAACCTTGAGTGACTTTGATGAAAGAGACATTCGATTATCTTAGGTGATAATTAACTCATACATAAATGATTTGAATTAATTATGAGTTTAACTATTGTGCATTTTACTCTGTGAATGGGAATGATTTGTATCTAGTTTAGATGAGTTTGCTTGTTGCATTCATGTCATTTCAGCATGTTGTAGCTGCATATATAAGTTATGTGTATCTAAAAATGGTTAAATCTGCCTATAATTTGTAGCTGGTAAGCTACATGAATTTTAGTTAGCAGAAAAATTTCAAATGTATGTGTATTATGCGTAGTACTATTCCTCAGTGAAGCTAGGGGACATTACATATTGGTATCAAAGCTCAAGGTTCAACTCTAAGTTTGTATGAGGAAAGAGCCAACACGAATTGGGAAAATTCATGGTTGCATATTTCATATTATGACGAATTTGGGGGAAAATGATGAACCAGAGTGAAATCCCAAAATTTATGGATAGATTCGAGTTAATTTTCTTCAGAACAGTCGAAGAAGGGATCAATGGAAATGAGTTACAGATTGTAGAGTTCAATTTGTCCCAAAGGGTCGAATTCTGTGTTTTTCATGGAAACAAAGAAGTTGGTGATCGACGGCTTGGATTAATTCATATATAAGAATCATCAACCAAGATTCAATTGTAGAGTCTGAAAAGGGCATTTTAGACAGGATTTTGAAAATTGGGCTTCGGGAACATTCTTAAGTGAGGCATGAGTTTAATTCCAAAGGGACACACTCGATGGAACAATCCCAAAGAAACGAGAGTTGTCATATCAAATCAGAGTCACTCTCAGTCATTGGATTTGCAGGAAGCGTTTTTAGGAGAATTAATTTGGGAAGTCTGGGGGTAACTTCACATTCCAATGAAGTTAGTCCAACCGAGTTAAAGGTCGAGTAGTTGAATATTTCTAAAAATATCTGGACTGTCAGATGCAAGAGAAGTCAGTCATTTGATCATTCAGAATGGTATGTTCAAAAATCCTAGTGGTGGTGTTGTGTTTTCGAAAGAGCTTGTTTGACCGAGGTAACTAGTGTGCAACTTGGAAACTTGAGATGATTGGGGCCATTGGTCATCGTGATCGTTGACTATCCGATCTACCAGACGAGCATGTTATCTCAGAAGGGATTTAGGTGGAAGAGAATGCCACGTCATATTTCCATGTCAATATTCCATGTTAGATGCCACATCAACAAGGGAAGACGAATTAGAGAGTGCCACATGGTAGTCGGGTACATGTTGGGCCCATAAGGGATTTTGGTAAAGGAAAATGCCAAAGAATCAAGAATGAATCGTGATCATTCATTCAGAAAGGATATTAGATCTCGACCATCCAGAAGAGATCTTTTCAGAAGACCATGTTTAGAAGGCCTAGGTTAGGAAAAACTTCCTAAAGGAGTGTATTTGATGGTCTTTGGAAAAAATTGTTTCTGATGGTATTTGGAAAAGAGTGTTTCCGATGGGTCTCAAGAGGAGGAGTTTTCGATGGATAAGTTTGATAGAACAAACCTGATAGTGTTTGAAATTTGGGTTTCGAAAGGATCTGTGATCGTGGGGAAAGTTATACTTTCAATGGAAAGGACTCGAGAAAAAGGTAATTCCAATAGATTGCGGGTTCGAATTAACAATATTTTACAGTGGTAAATCAATTATTTTTCGTGGTTTTATTTTTATTTTTTGAAGGTCTTCATCTTGTGGGGTATTTTTGAGGGCATAAAAATTGTTTTCAGGTAGTCAAAAACCATGAACTATGTGTACCTCTGGTACACAAGTCTCTACATCTCAAATGAAAGAAATCAATGAGATATTTCCAATGAGCTATTTTGGGAGTGAAATGGATCTCGTGTGAGAAAGTTACAACTGGAACAATGCAAGGTAAAATTTTAGTACCAGTTTACTTCCAAAGGGCATAACTCCTTGCTCAAAAGTCCATTTGGGGCATAAGAGTAGTCTATGGAAATATTATGAACCATAGAAGGCAACCATGGAGCCAAATTTGGAATCTGGGTACATAAAATAGTACAGGAAGAGAAACAAGATACATGTAGCATACATGGCTAAAAATGGAAAACAATCCACTTCTGTGGGCCATAACTATCAGCCTAGAGCTCGAATACAGGTGAAAATTTGACATATTTTTTAGAAGGTAGTCACAAAAATACCCAATTGGGATTATGTCAAAATTCCAAAGGATTTGGCGTAGGGATGGTTAAACATGGCTAAAATTGATAAGCCAGGGAAAAAAGGGGGAAAAGGACAAAGTTGTCATTTCCATATTGCTGCATATTTTGACTAGAGCATCGGTTTGACAATATAAGAGTTGGCATGAATTCAGTGTCAACAGTATTATATGTGTCTCATACAAAACTTTCCCTATTTCCTAGCATATTTACCTCTGTAGGTGGCTAAAGTTGGTGTTTGAGATTATTTTGCATTTGGGAGAAGGTGCACAAGAGGGGTAAAGTGGCCATATTCAATTGGCCATAAATTTCATCTTGGAACTCAGATTTGGGAAAAAGAATAGTCACTAGAAATGTATTGAGGAGGAGAATCCATATAGAAACCTAGAAAATTGATTTGAGTAGTAAAATTTTGCAGTCAATTCAGAAGAAGATGACTGGTGGCCATTAAAGACCAGAAAATTTATGCATTCTTTTTCTAGAACTATATATGTATATATTTTTTTGGTCTAACATAAATTTTATTGCATGCACATTTTCTTATAGAATTAAGAGGTTTACAAGGGAAATTTGGTTCATGAATGAAAACCACATTCATGGAAGATGCCCATAGATATTACTACCATGAGGAGGAGGTCATAGGTCTACATGTTAGCATGGGAAATGTTGACATAAAGTCTAATGGAAAAAGAGGCAGGCAAGAGCCTATAACTATGAGAAGCTTGCATAGAGAAGTGTATAGCTATATGGCATATAATGAGAATATTATGAAATATCAAGAGGAGATACTCCCACCGTGACTTGAATTGTAGGTCAACGATTACCTAGTTCGAGAGGTCCACGATGCCATGAGGGCAGACTCAGACAGTCACTCACAAATAATTCTAAGGGACACATAATACAGAAGAATTCTTATTCCTTAGAAGCCCTTAGTCTCTCACAAGGTCGACTAAGTGGAGTGTTGACTCCAAGTGTCGGAAAAACTTCCAAAACTAGTCAAAGGCGAGTGGCACCATTGGAGCATGGAGGTGCATCTTAAAGGGAATGTTGCGTAATTAAATTGTGAGTCAATAAAAAAAAATAAAAAAATCTAGAAGGTCTAGGAAAAAAAAACTTGTACTTGTTAGAAGTGAGCATGTAAATAATTATTAATTATAAACAAGAAATTAGCAAGAGTCTAAGCCTAAGTCTAAGTATAAATATAAATCTAAACATATAATCAAATAAATTATTAAATAAGTTAAAAGAAATTGAGATATAGTCAAACTCTTGGACAAGAGGTAATAAGAATTAAAGGATGGGAATGTGCACATGTGTGCATGAAAATAATAAAAGGGATTTATAAATAAAAAGAAATTAAATCATGAGAGAATATGGTGTCCACATAGAGTATCATATTGAGTCAATCTACCACTAATCCTAACTAAAAGAAGACTCTAAATCCAACTCAAACTAATATCTAGTTAGGGCACACTCAATAAATGAGAAATTAGGGAACTAAGGAACAACTAAGATAAAAAATAGGAACACATTGGGGAATGTGGGGGAAAACGACTTTTTAAATAAAATAAAAAGATAAATTAGATGTGCAACCTTGGGAGAGTGTGACACATGTATTGGGTGAATAATCATTTAATTTAATTATTAAAAATGAATTATTTGTGCACGAGGACAATGTTGAGGAAAATATATGAAATGATCTTACTCAAGCATTTCCATATTCTGCTTGGATAAAGAAAAATAGACGGGAATATCACCCTATGTTTATATCCATCAAAATTAATATCCTAACTCACAAGTATTGATTACAAGTGCTTAGGCTAGTCTTTTTATAAATAAAAGATTTCTGAAAAATTCATTATTTATGTGATTTTATGAATATAACAGTTTCTGAAATAAATATAGAGACAGAAGTAAAGACACCAAGTCGATAATCAAGACATATGAGACATAAAACAATCCTTTATTTCATTCCAATTCATCAAAGAGTCATTTTCTTTACAAAAATTTGTGAAGAAGTTTTGGACCAAAGTCAAACTTAGACGTCCACGATGAAACATACAAAAGGACATCTGACATAAAATAAAAAAATGAACTCTAAAAGATGGATCATCTTGCCACAGATTGTTGCCCACTCGAATCTGTACAATAGCATTTGTCAGTCATGAAAACTAATTAAAAAACATACAAGTCTACATAGACTATCAAAGATAGATCAACACCTTTGAAAAACAAGTGTTTGAATAATGTAATTTAACCCTGAATCTTGTTGTCTACAATAAGACCCTGCTATCATAAAAAGAAATTAGGCTTATGATAAATTAAGGAATGAATGAAAACTGAACTATCTCAACACAAACTCAAAGAACAAACCTTAGTATGCTTCTCCTTATATTCTCCTTGTGTTCCTCCCTTCCCCTTTTCCTTTAAGCAAATTATAATTGGTTGAAGTAGTTGAACTACTTAATTAGCTAAGTTAACTAAAACTCAACCAACTTTTAGTTAGGGGAAAAAGTAATAAGTCATAATAAGGGTTTTAAAATAAATAATAACTAGTAGGTGGGACCCCTTGTGACTCCCTTTAGCTTTTAACAATCATAACACAACTAGTTAATTAAACAAACATCCCTCCTTCTAACTCCCATCATCACATTCATATTTGACAATTTATCTCAATGATATTTGCAATTATTTTCAAAATATATTACCAATATATCCAAAAAATGCATGTTGTCCAAAACATCTGAAGTCAACTGTCCTCAACAATTAATAAATAAAAGAAACTTAAAATCCATATTTTCCACTCTGAGATTGAATCTTTCCCTTGTTGCAGATGTTGCCTTTTGATCTGTATGAATTTTCCTTAGGCTGTGCTGAGCCTTTAGGCCTAATTTTTCTGATCACATGAGAACAATCATCCCTCAAATACATCAGGGAGGACACAGATTTATCAGAGCCATTGGAGGGTGAAGAAGGGGCAACAATGGATTTTCCTTTTTCAAGGGCATGGTGGGCCTCGGTTTTCAATATTTTTCTTGAAAATCTCATTCCTATATGCATAATTGATTAGCAAATAGTTTCCTTAACAACCATACATGACAACTCTTTTAAAATATGAAATAAAATTTGCCTCAGCAACATATCAGACTCGTGCAATCCAATCCATACAAATTGTTTAATCGTTGTCAATGAGCAAGGGGTGAACAAAGGTTATGGGATATGCGATGGGTTTGTTTCGAGCGAAAAATGTTAAAATGGGGGGGAAATGAACATGGTTACTGCTCACAGACAACAAACAATCAACTGAAATGTAAACCAAAGAACATATCACTGTAATGCATCCCCGTGATCTTAAACTCTCACAATACAGAGCTCCTCTTAACTGTAATTAAATTTTAAGAACATGGAGTGAGTAATGAATATGGGAAGGCGAGGGGATTGTAATTAGCGAAAAGTGAAATAATGATAGGGGAAAAGAGTGGATATCGTTGATAAGATTAATTAAGTAATTTCCATAAAATCATTCTGTATTCAATGCAACGAACCAACACTAGCCAATTACTGTGATCAATTTAGCAATTACTGTGTGTATAATTTAACCATTTATGTGTGTTAACTTACTCATTGTTCACTTTTAAATCAATAATACTTTCAATTACATAGTACCATCATACTCAAAATAATATGCCTCCCAAACAACCTATATAAAGAATCTTGTTTCCTTTCATTTCTTCCATTAAATATTAAAACACAATTCCAATGAACACACAGTCATTTGCATTGACTTTGTTCAGCATCCAAACCATCAACCATTGTCTACAAATAAATTCTTCAAATCAAACACAGAAACAAGCTCTTTCAAAATCGTACCCGATTCCATTCCTTTAATCCATTTAATATTTAAATTGTAATGAAACCATATTGTTATAAAACCCATGCCTATCTCTGATGGTGTAATCAAACGTTATCCATAACATATACAGTGGACAACCAAGTCACAACTATCATGATTTTAAATTTCAATACTCCCGATTGGAAATTAAAACACACAGTAACAACAACCCTTATTTCAACCTATATCATGTTGTAGGAAAACACACAACCCAACTCATAAAGCAAAGAGGCATATTCCCGATCAACCATAAAACAATGCCGAGTCAACAATCCAACTGTTACAACACAAGAGGCAGTGACTGTGTGCCCACTTCATTACTCGAATCAACCAATTAATCATGCTGAACTATCAAATCAATTGCCATAATAAAAAAATACAACGATTATACACCAATCATAAAAACCATTGTCAATGCTATTATAGAGACAACCAATAATCAACCACTGTGGACAATACTCCACCAAATCATAATAGTCGACCATGTGCCTGACCAAAATAACTGGTTCATTTATCAAAATCAGGCTTAAAATAATCAAGGGTGGGCTCTGAGTAACCAACACAGGGAGATTGAAATCGACCCCCAACAACAGGTTAGAAAATTTCGAGACAACAAGGTGGAAATGCAAGCCATATCACCCATAGCTTTTCTAGACAAGGAGAGAATTCACCAGGTAGCAAAAAATATGAACAGAGGAGCAGAGGTCCCTCACGGGCCAATAAACAACACCTAGAACATGTAGGGCATAACCCTCATGGTTTTATCCAATCAACTCGAGTAATTTTGATATAAAACAGAGCCATGAAATAGAAATCAACCTCAAAGAAAGCCTCTTGGAAGAATAGCCATCATAACCAACTACGCAGACACCAATAGTATACACGAGCCCATACCAAGGTGAAACGAGATACAATGACACCAGGTGGTTCAAAATCAAAACCAACAACCCCATAACAACAATACAACTAGGAATGGTGACAAGAACTGTGTGGAGACAACCGGTCAAGTTTGGACCGAATGAACCCTAAAAAAAACATAAGGACAACATAGATCCTACATGGATTCTACCACTTAGAATAATCAATGAAATTGTGACTTCAACCATCATTTTCCATTTGCAACGGAAACCACACAAACAACCATTCCAGATAAATATCACAAGTTTACATAGTTTCCAGCCTCAAGAAAAGAATAGACCCATACATGAACGAGCCAATATCTATTTCATAACCAGAGCGGGTTTATGGATGACGAAAAGATATACATGTAACCAAAAAGCCTTAAAAATGCGATCTTGGTCGAGCAGTTCTGCCCTTGCCTGAAAATTAGAGCTTAACCACAGTGAAACACAATTGAATAATAGCCAAGATATGGTGACGACCAGTGGGAGAGGTATGGACTGACGTGCAGTAAATGCACGTCGCTTCCATACTTTACTCCTTCAATCACTTAGTACACGCCAACCAACCATTCCATTAATCCATTCAATTAATCCATGCATCAAAACCAACATCCATTACTTGCCAAATGTGCCACCCTATGTCATATTAACCATTGCCAACATACCATAATGTATATCGAATATGATTTCATATAACTCAATACATCGAATAGCCACTAACTTTGTTATCTTTTAATTCCAATGCATGTATAGTAGCATAGTAGCATAGTTTAGTTCCTTCCTTTTGGATTTTGTTCATATTGCTTTTATCTCTTTTAACTTCTCGTGTTTGTTGTTATTAACATGTACCTTGTGCAAGTGTCACAATAATGAATCAAGGAGAAAATAGCAAAGATAACAATGGATAACATAAGCTATCCTGCATGAAATTAGAGCCTAGAGCAACAGAACCAACACATAACATGCATTTTCCATCATCCATTTGTCACGAATAGAACCAATATTTGATCACCATTCATGCTCAAACCCTATAGGCACCACAGAACAACAACATGATATCGAATAAGAACCTGATCCTCCAATATACAAGGGGGTCCCACCTACTAGTATTATATATCATTAGCTTATAAATAATAGGCTTAACAATACTTTGCGGGAGAAATCCTCGTTGCGATTTTAATCATAAACAAACTAGCGACTCCACAGGGAAATGTGTTTCCAATAGATTAGAACTTAGAACTCATGGTTTTGAAGACCAAGAACAACAGATCAATAAAGTATAACTAGGATGATTATGCAACAGGGGGAAGTGAGCGGATTTAATGGAAAAATGACTAGGAATTTAGGAATAACTCATGAAAAATGTTAAGTATGAGGGGGTTTATCCCTGTATGCATAATGATTCAACGAGAATTTTCTCTTTACTTCAAGGAGAAAAATTATGGACTCTCTCTTTTAAATTCTCAGATGGATGAAGAAATGGAAAGCAAAAGCGGGAGGTAACCAATTTCTTTAAAGAAAGCAGTGAAAGAAGATAAAAAATTCAAGTATGCTTTCAGGGTCACATCGAGACAGTTGTGTAAGCTTGATTGTTATTGACTAACAATATCTTGCAGGATTGTTATTGTGGAAGAACTGATCCAACATCTTATTCTTGACCAAAATCAATTAAAAGGTGAAAAAGAAATAAAAATCATAACATAATTAAAATTGCGGAATTTAAAATAGTAGAGATAAAATGACAGAATTGTAAAAGTAGTATGAAATTGTCAAAAACAGAAAGCAGAAATCAAACTATTGTAAAGTAGAAATGAAAAACAGTAAAAATGAAAAAGAAAGCAGAGCTAGACTACTAAAATATAGAAAATTAAAACAATGTTAGAACTTTTCAAGTTGGTTCCACGTAATGTTTTAAGTGAGAACCGTTAGTGTTGTAGGAAAACAATAGCTCCTGTAAATCTTTTAGAATGTAAGAATTAGTACCCAAGACAAAAGCGATCTTGAAAGGACCCAACCATAATTTTTGGAATTTTGAATGTCTTCCCCTATCAACGTGAGTTGAATCCCACAGAAGTACCTTTTTATTGACTTTAAATTTGACGGTCTTGAAACTCTTGTTGAAATACTTCTTAACAATTTGTTGTCTCCTTTTTATATTATCCAAGGAAGACATCCTTTTCTCATTTAAAGCTAGGAGTGCATTTATCTGCTGTGAAACATCAGAAGAATTTAATTCTTCGATCTGTAGCATCAACCTTAAGGAAGAAATTTTCCATCTCAGTAGGAAGAAGGGCTTCTTGACCATAAACAAGCTAGAAAGGAGTGCAACCAGTGCTTACCTTGGTGGTAATTCGATTTTCCCAAAGGGCGTAAGTGAGGAGAGTGTGCCATTGACAAGGCTTATCTTCGATGATCCTTTTGACGATTCTCACCATATTTTTGTTGGTAGACTCAGCCTTCCTATTCCCTTGGGGATAATAACATGATGAGGTGAAATGTTTAACCCCCAACTTAGCGGGGCCATTGTCTGTAATAATTTCCAATGGAAGACAAAATCTGGAAAAGATGTTATTTTCAAGGAAGGAAATTACCTGATCGTCTTTTGAATTCTTAAGTGGGACAAATTCAACCCATTTTGTAAAAAAGTTTGTGGCTGTCAAAATAAAAACTTGTCTTGATGAAGATGGAGGATTAATAGGACCAACAAAATCCAATTCCCACTTTGAGAAAGGAAAGTCTGGGAGGACAGGTTATAATGGCATGGTTGAAAGGTGTTCTTTCCCAGTAAATTTTTGGCACTTGTCACAAGATCTTGAAAAAATGTAAGAGTCACGAAAGATAGAAGGCCAATATTATTATTTTCTAATAATCTTGAAAGCAATGGTTTTAGCAGAAAAATGACCTCCTACATGAATGACATAATTTGAAGAACCATGAGCTTCTTACAACAGTTTTTGTGCGTCCTCATTGTTTACACAACGAAGCAACAAACCATCAACAGATCTTCGAAATAAGAAGTCTCCTATAATGACGTATCTTGCAGATTCAAGACATAGCCTTCTCCTTTGATGAGTGTCTAAGTTGTCTGGACATCTTTGGTTTTGTAAATAGTAAATTAAATTCTTATACTAGGGATGTTCAGACACAGGGAAGATCTAGTTATCAATGTAAAAGAGAGCTGATAGGGAGCTATCCTCTTCATCAATCTCTTCATTATTCTCAACATGCTGAGCTAAGTGAAGGACTAAGTCACGTCCCTTGATAGTGGTAGAAGTCACAATATTCAAATCATGCTCCTGGATCTTGGCAAGCCAATGTGCAAGCTTCCTTGAAAGATAAGTCTGTGAGAGAAAAAACTTGTCAGCAGTTAAAGGGACTTTTACCAATGTATGCTTACTAGGGATGATTTTAAGGATGGAAATTTATTTTAAAATGTAGAAACCTTGGTGAATCTTACTGATCCTTCATATGCTAACTATAAATGTTTGGCGACATTTTTATAAAAATATTCAAATTTCTAAGGATTTTATATAGTTTGTATAAAATTTTGGCGATTTTTAAGGTAAAATAATTTTATCCTATTGAATTTGGGTGAATCATTTTTAGAATAACGAATATTTTTTTGGCAAAAACCATGGAAAATTAGCCCATGAGAAAATTTATCCCCTAAAATCATCCCTAAATTGCTTACCTAAGATGAAGTGGTGAAAATTCTCAACATCTTTAACAAGAGAGAAAGCAAGTTTCTCAATAAAAGAATATTTAAATTCATCATCAGACAAGCTTTGACTCATATAAGCCATTGTTTTTTCATTACCTTGGTCATCATTTTGCACGAGGACATCAAAAAATGCTTCCTCGGTGGCATTAGTATATATCATGAATTCCTTCTCAAAATCCAGCTTCGCCAAGACCGGTGCAGAAATGATTTCTTTCTTTATCCATTCAAAATAATTTTATACATCATTTGTCCAAGAAAAATCATGATCTTTCTTAAGAAGGTTATGAATTGTTTTGACCATCACAACAAAATATAGAACAAACCTACGGAAAAAGTTAATAACCCCCATAAAATCTTGAACCTCCTTCTTGGAAGTGGGAGCAGGCAGATTAAGGATAGAAACAATCCTTTCAGGATCAATGCTTATTCCTGAATCATAGACAATGTGTCCAAGGAGCTTGCACTCGGTAACGCCAAAAATAGACTTAGAAGGATTCATAGAAATGCCAAATTTCCTACATCGCATGAGAAATTTTCTCAGATGACCAAAATGATCTGATTGGGTTTTAGAATAAACAGTTAAGTCGTCCAGGTAGATCTGAATGATCTTGCCGATCAAATCGTCGAAATATATTTTCATGTCTCTTTGAAAAGTGGCACTTGCATTAGATAAGACAAAAGGCATACGTTCATAAGCAAAGGTACCCCAATGAGTAATAAAGGTGGTTTTATATTTATCTTCCCTTTTTACCTTGATTTGATTGTAACTGGAAAAACCGTCAAGTAAGGACATCATTTGTGACTCTGCAACTTGCTGCAAAATCATCTCCATGTTAGGGAGAGGAAAGTGATCTTTTATACTAGCTCAATTTAATGCGTGAAAATCAATGCATAATCTGATCTGACCGGTTGTTTTTAGAACATGAACCAAATTTGAAACCCATTCAGAATACTTGACCGGAAAGATGATTCCAGCCTTCAAGAGTTTTTCCAACTCCTTTTGAATAGTTGCTTCTAGCGTAGGGTTGATAGGTCTTTGTTTTTGCCTAACTGGTTTTATGCCTTCCTTGATGGGGATGGCATATTGTATAAGATCAGGATCAAAACCATGGATATCCTCATAAGACCAAGCAAAAACATCTTGGAATTCACCAAGTAGCTTAGCAAACTTCATTTTCTCTTCATCTAAACATTTGGCACCTATTTTAACATTGTTTGGAACTTCGGGTGTCCCAATGTTCAAGGAGATGGTTTCACCCACCTTCCTTTTCGACTCCTCTTTTTTCTGTTTCTCTTTATTTCCTACATCACTCGATGAAAATGAACTCTCTAGAGGATTCAAGCCCTTAGGAATCTTGTTATCTTCTATGGATATAATTTCCTTGGGATTAAAAGGTTCATTTTGAATGAAAGAAAAAATGCTCTCATCGTTAGGGAAGCCCTGCCAAGATTCTATATTTTCAGGGATATGTGGATGATAAAGAGATTGAAAAGTACAATTAGGTCTATGTGGCAGAAGTTGTCGAGTAGGAGAGGCTGCAAAAATAGCTAACTGATCAGCCATTGAGTTCAATTCAGTGTTAACATGAGTGACGTTGAAAGAAAATAGGTTCGAGATAAGTGCCCAAACAGTTTGGGTGTATCGTTTCATCATTTTGTTGCTAGGGGAGTAAATATTACATACAAGGTTCATAACAAGCTCAGAGTCCCCAAAAAATGAAAGGTGACCACAACCAAGATTATAGGTGTTTTCAATGCCTAATAATAAAGCTTCGAATTCGGTGACATTGTTCGTGCAAGAAAATTCCAACCTATATGAAAAGTTATGGATTTTTCCTACAGGAGAAATCAAGACAATGCCAGCTCCATTTCCTTCATTCGAGCATGAAACATCAAAGTGCATATGCCACATACCATCATCCAAATCAGTTTGTTCTAAGGGAATGATATCCTCCTTAGCAAAGATGGAATACACTCCTAGGTCCTCTTCGATATAGTTTACATTAGGTTGTGGGACACTCTCTATGTAAGGTGAAATCCTTCCCTCTCTAAGGACTACAATGTTTTTACCATTCCGAGGAACGGATAAATGTGTCTCGTCGAGTGAGAGGTATCCACCTGTTAAATATTTCCAATCTCTTCCCAATATGAGTGAGTAATTTCTTACTGGAATATCAATTACCTGAATACTAAATGTTGTCCTTATTTAAGGGTGTGCGTAGAAAACTAAGGTCACATATTTAATCTCACCTATGGTCATTTGTTGTAGACTATTATAGGAGAGCATGCTTTTGGTGTTTTCATTTGTACAAGACAAGCCTAGCTCTTCCATAATAATCTTCAACATCAAACTTGGGCCCGAACCACCATCAATGAGGCAACAATGGGTGATCTTATCCATAATCTTTACAGAAATACAAAAAGGGGTATTTTTTACAGGGTATCTAAAGTTATGTACACCTACCTTATTTACAGATGAATCCTCTTCATTCACCTCTTCAGAGAGGTTGGCTACAACATAAGATTATCCTTCCATGAATTATTTCAGATGCCTCTATTGTTTAAGGAGGACAACCATGTACAAAAGGGTGGCATCTGCTTTGATGTTGGCCAACTGATTCGAAATATTGTATTTGGAAGAGGGGAGAGGGGAATTTGTTCCTTGATTGTCAAGAACCTTAGGAACCTGAACCGTAGTAGTTGGTGAAGCTGAGCTTGAGATAGAAGAATTGTGGGGAGGATCATATTTGCCTTTGGGAGCGTAGGATTTGTTCCTACTATCGATGATCATGACATCTTCTGGCTCTGCAAAATATAGGACAACGATGGTCGTTTCTGGTCTTTTACCAAAGATCTTATCTTTGACACTTTTCCTTACCTCACATGTGGCTTCCTCATGGTGTTACTCGCAAAAGTTTCACCAAATTCGAGACAAGATAGCTTTAGGCTGAAAATTATTTTCAATTGGATTCCTAAAGTGGGGTGAAGAAGAGGATGAAGCTCCAAGGGTGAGAGGGGAGACAATTCCTTTTCGCTCATATGCTATCATATGATTGTTCATATCTTGTACTAGCTGTAAGAGGGCAGACATGTCTATCTGTTTAACCGATTCTCCCTGAGGAAGACATGTTCTTTCAATTTGTTCTTCATACTCTAAACAAGTATGCAGGGCAGAACCGAGGTTATCAATGGATTTTTCCTCAAGCCTATGACGATAGGGGGAAGGTAATGCATTGTAGTAATGCATGAAGGCGGCTTGGTTCTGAGTTCAAATGAGTTCAGGGATTTGATTGTATAACTTAGTGAAACACAAGTTGAAGGACTTGATGGTTTCACCACCCTTATAGGCGATGTTATTGTATTCCCGTAACTTCTTGGCTGGGATTTTAGATTTCCCATAAGTGGATCTGAACCAATAGATTAACTCCTCCCAAGTAGACAAAATATTAGGAGGAAGGTCGAAGAAATTGGCCGCAAATTTCCTTCCAAGGAATTGATGAATAAGCGCATGCAAGTATCATTGTCATTGGCTCCTATATTGTGACAAGCATTAGAAAATTCCACCAGGTGTTCATTTGTAGTGTCAGTGTTATTTCTTGAAAACCTACGGAGATTCTCTTTGAATTTAGGAAGTGGACGAGTAGCAGGTGCTAGGTTAAGAGGAGAGGACACATGCCATGATGGGGTTGTAGCATCTTCTTCAAACTAAAAAATCCCATACTTTTTAATGACTTTGGTGGGATTTGTGGTAGATTGGACAAGGATATGATGGCTATATAAGCTACCAATTACTGATGAAGCTGAAGACTGAGATGAGGAAGAACTTCCAGTGCCACCAAATCCACCACTAGATGCCATATTGTGGATGATAGGTGAGGGAGAGAAATCCGAACTGGAAGAATCATACAAAGTTCTCCTTAGATCACTTTGTTGGGTTGACAACACAACGTTCCTTCTTCCTATTTCAACAATAGGATTAGTTTCAGGTGATAATCCTCTTCTTCTTCTAGAAACATGAGAGTCTAAGGGCATGAAAGTAAGGACAAAACTAAAGGAACAAGAAGGTTACTGTTGATTTCTAGATTGTCTACATCTAGCTTCCCAACATTCCTTGTGTTAGCGTCAGAAGTCACTCCTTGATTGCTTGCAGGAGCAGAGCCCAACGCCCATCAGTTTTATGTCACGATAGTTTGTAATGGGTGATCGAATGGGTAGAGACTCGGGAAGATATCACTCCAACTCAGGGATTGGGGCTGGTATGTAAGGAACAAAGGAGGTCTTGATCTAACTTCAGTCAGTGAGTCAATTTAAAGATGAGCAGGTTGAAGACTTGGTGAGAGGGGTGAACAAACTACCTCAGGCAACAGACCTTTCAGTAGTTTGTAGAAGAAAAACTTTGAATGCAAGATCCTCTTGGTTCAGGGCTTCGAGAAACTGAAAGGGGGACTTGACTGGATCCTCCAATTCCAAGTCGTTCAGTGATAAGAAAATCATAGAGACCGTGTTAATCCCTAATGTTGGCTCATTACCCCTTAATTGGGGTATGTTATATTAGTAATGTTATTTTATTTATGTCGGATTTAGGCCATTAGTTGTAATTATACCTCCTAGTCTCCTATATATACCAAGGAGACATTTTCATTTTGAATCATCTTGTACTTGAACATTTAAGTGGGGTAAAAGGAGGTT
>ML781048.1:1222342-1255557 GCA_009831015.1 Picea engelmannii | reverse complement strand
TTGTACTTGAACATTTAAGTGGGGTAAAAGGAGGTTGCCCCCTCAAAGAGGCTTATTATCTGAAATTATATATGTTTCAAGGTGTTGAGTACTTTTCCTGAGGTTTTTCCATGCTATATTGAGGTTTGGTTCTTAACAAACCGATTAGAAACAATGCAACTGTTACAGTGATCCAACCTACATCACCCTATAATAGTTACAACTCGACTGGATCCTCCAATTCTGAGCTGCTGTAATACAATGTAAACAAAGGCGTGAAATAAACTGACATTCATAAGGCAAGCAGTCTCAAAATTCCACACATAACCATGAATAACAATGATTCATTAAATCTTTACAACCGAGAGCCTTGCTCAACCATTGATGATTACAAAATTCAAAGACCGAGTCTATATACTCAGAAAATTTTTCCTAACAGAGGCGTGCTCAGTCATCCAAGGCTTGGTGTCCCTTCAGCCAAATTCAGACGGATATTCTTCATCAGACGCCACCTTAACTGCGCATGGCTCCTCTAAGGGGAGTAGCTGAGCCATTAAGTGTCGCGTTATCATGTGCAGACCTCTCTGGCTAGTCGAGGACTCGGCATGGCTTCTTTGGAAAAATTGGTACACAGGACCCTCTTGAGAAGACAGCCTACCAGACCCTCCATACCTTACACTTAATGAATGAGGAGAGGTTTCAACCACCCCTTCTCACCTTCATTTACTCCAAGGGAAAACCAGGATTGAGGTCGAATCAGATGGCACCTGGAGATCGCGATGATCCTTTCGGTGACTAGACTCGATGCCTTTGGCCCCTTTTGCACAACTCCTTTTATTTCCCAAGTGACCACGGGCTGTGACCCTGCGTTTATTCTCAAAGGCGCTTTCGACATTCGTGAATAAGGAGGAGTTGATCCTTTCTTATCACAGTCACGATGAGCGAAACGACGAGATGGCTTAATTGGGCACCATGCGTCCCTCTCAGATCTGACGGTCTTGAACTCACTCGGTGATGTTGTGGGCCTAGATCCTGTACGCTCTTGGCACTTTGTGCCTCAGGGATATGAAGGAGCTTCTCCTTGCACTTCGAAATCACGAGGGGCGAAAAGGCGAGGAGCCTAATCGCGCACCAAGTGTCCCCTTTGGATGGACGACTAAGACTACTCCATGATACTACAGGCCCGACTTTGGGCGCTTTTGGTGCTTCGGGGTTCGGGGTTTCAAGATGTAGAAAGACATGAAACTCTTACCCCTCGAATTACCGAATGCCAAAACGCCGACGTGACTAGATCTCGCGCCACACATCCTTTGGATGGAAGGCTGCTATCATTTCTTGCACACAATATGGGTGCTATCCATTGTGCCAATATCGGTGCAACTCCGTTAACCGTGATTTGCCTCCAATCGTCGATCTGCTCTTATGGATGAATCTGGACCATCGACAATATAATTTTGCCCGCTTACTTGCTTGGAAGCCTGAAGCGAGATTTTTCCGTGCTGTGCTTGGAAGCTTCTTGTGCAACTTGTAGACCTGAATACTCTTGTGCCCAGGACAAGAAATGTTACTAACATTAGGCTCCATGAGGGATAGAGTCGTCCCTGTGATGCTCTAAGGACTCATTTTGCAGCTCCAGTGCCTTGTTGTTGGGCTATGGGGTCATTTATTTAAAACTTAAAGACGGAAAGAAAAAAAATATTTACAATTGTGAAAGAGCCATGTGCGGCTCAAGAGAAAAATATTTTTAGGAAATGCCCATTCACAGGGCCATTGAAAACTTCTTGATCCTTCAAATCCCATACCCTGTAGGTGTTATTCGAGAATACTTCAGATACTTTGAATGGCCTGGTCCATAGGGCTTCGAATTTTCCGTGCTTACCTTTATCTTGTTTAGGAGCATCCCATTTCAGTACTAGGTCTCCTCTCTAAAACCCTTCCTTCTTGGCCTTCTTATCGAAAATCTGCTTGATCCTTTGCTGACGGTCCCGAATTCTGCCCATTACCTGCTCCCTGGCCTGCTGGACTTCCACTAGCTGATGAATTCTTTTGATCATGTCATCAGGCTCCTCTTGATGATCCTGGAGGAATTTTTCTACGGGAATGGCTAAATGAGAAGGAAAAACAACCTCTGCTCCATAGACTAATTGGAAAGAAGATACGCCTATAGATCTCTTTGTGGTCACTCGATCGACCCATAGAGAAAATTTCAATATTGAATGCACGGCCTTCTTGTTGTCTTCCAACAATCTTTTGATGATCCTTATCAAGCTTTTGTTGGAGGACTCCGCTAAACCATTTCCCTGGGGATAGTATGGGGTGGAGTGAATCAGTTTGATCCCAAATTTCTCACAGAACTTGGCTAACGGCTCAGCCCTGAAAGAGGCTACGTTATTAGTGACAATATTACTTGGGCAGCCGAATCTTGTGATGAGGTCTTACAGGAATCCAATGATTACATTGTGGGAAGCACTCCTGGTGGGGATAGCTTCAATCCACTTGGTGAAGAAATCGGTAGTAGTCAGGATCCATTTGTGTTGCCCACTGGAAGCAGGGTGAATTTCTCCAATGAAATCTAGGCCCCATTGTTGGAAAGGTCCTGAAACAACCACAAGATTTAACGACAAAGACTTGAGCTGTTGTTTTCCTGCAAATATTTGACATTTGGTGCAAGCTCTGACCCTTTTGGAGACGTCAGTGAATACGGTGGGCCAGTAGTATCCAGCCCTGAGGATTTTGTAGGCTATGGTTTTCCAAAAATGATGCCCTCCACATAGGTTGTCGTGAAATTCAACCATGATCCTGTCAGCCTCTTGCAGATCTACACATTTCAAAAGCAACCCCAGGGGGTCTTTCCAATATAAAAATTGATCAATAAGGCAGTATCTGACTGCTTTGAGCTTCAGAGGTTTTGCCTTGTTTCTTTGCAGGCTGTCTAGAGGCCGCAACTCTTGCAGAAAATATATGACATCCTTATACCAGGGACATCGAGCCAATGGGGGCTCCCTTTGAGGGTCTATTTCAGGCAACCGCCCTTGCTGAATTCCTAAGCATTTGTTGATGAAACTTACCCCCAAAGCTTGGCAATTGGCTTCAGCCAACAACTTGGCTAAACCTTGACCTTTGATCAATTTGGTAGGCTTTATTTCCAGGTCAAATTCCAGAATCTTGGCTATCCACTTACTCCTCCTCCCATCTATGTCAGGCTGAATAAGAATGTCTTTAACAGCAACTGAGGGGACATAAGCGATGACCTTTGATTGCAGGACATAGATTCTAAATGCCTTGAGAGCCTTTACCAGGGCATAGGCCTACTTCTCCATAGTGTCATACCTAACTTCGACATCCCTCAATGCTCAGCTGAAATAGGCAAATGGCTGCTCTAGACCAATCTTGTTTGTCTGTAATAAAACAACGACCACCGTGTCAGGTGAGGCAAAGGAGAAAATAATGAAATCCTTTGAGTAATCAGGACTGATAAGCACGGGGGCTTCAGACAGGGCCTTCTTTATTTTCTCAAAGGAATTTCGTGATTCAGAAGTCCACCTCACTTCATTTCCTTTCCTTAACATCGTTGTTATAAGTTTTACCTCCTCGGCGAAGTTAGGAACAAACCTCCTTAGAAAATTAATCTTACCAAGGAAATATTGGACCTCTTTCCTGGCCCTCGTGATTGATAAGGCTTGTATTGCATCAACTCTGTTAAGGTCGATCATGACTCCTTCCGTTGATACTATGTGGCCTAGTAACTTTCCCTCCTGCATGGCGAACAAAGATTTCTTGGGATTTAATGAAATGCCAAAACTCCTGCATTTCAGGAAAACCTTCTTGAGATGACAACAGTGTTCTTTATCAGATTTTGAAAAAACTGTGATGTCATCCAGATAGACAACCACAAATTTATCTTTTTCCCCAATGAAAGCTATGTCCATGGCACGTTGAAACGTTTCCCCTGCATTCATCAATCCAAAAGGCATCTTGGCATAAATGAATGTGCCCCATGGAGTGGTAAATGTTGTCTTTTCCATGTCCTCAGGCAGAACAAAGACTTGAGTGTAGCCAAAGAAACCATCGATCATGGACATCCTGGATGCTCCTGTTACCCTATACAGTATATGTTCCATCTTTGGTAAGGGGTAGTTATCCTTTCGTGAGCTCCTGTTCAAGTTTCTAAAGTCTACATAGAGTCTGATTTCTCCATTCTTTTTCCTTACTGGTACCAAGTTGGCCACCCACACTGACTATCTCAGTGGTACAATGATCTGGGCCTGTAGCAACTTCTTCACTTCCCTCTCCATAATAGGTAGTAGCATAGGATTGATCTGTCTTAGCTTCTACCTAAATGGATTTGCCTCCCTTTTAAACGGGATTTTATGTTCAATGACAGAAGTGTTATACGTTTTGAGATCTTCATAGGTCCAGGAAAACACATCAGAAAATTCCCTCAAAAGTCCAGTGTATTCAGACCTCTACTCCTTTGTCAGACTTCTTGACAATTTGACAAACTTGGGCTCACTCTCAGTGCCAATTTTGCACTGAATAGTACCAACGTCATCCTCCGAGATTTCCCCTTTTAATGATACATCATTTCTATCAAAAATCCTTTCCAAGGAACCAGTCCCCTTGGAATATGGTTGTTGGGGAGCTGCACAATGTTACGCTCTACTATTTTACTCAGAAACTTACCCCCATCAAGATCTTCTTCAGAGACAGAGTCTTGGTCGATATGCATCTCTGAAAATTCTTCGACAGTCTCCAAGACTTTCTAGATCTCGAGATCATCCTCGAATACCTTCCAATGTTTGACGTTTTCAGGTATGGAAGGCCTGTATTTTACTTCCACATCATATCTGAATTTAGGCGGCAAGGGCCCTTTAAAATTGCTTGCTGAAGTAGCCAAGGAATCTGCCACTGTGTTCTTCTCTCTTGGGACAAAAGAAATGTTGAATGCTAAGAAGAAACTGTCAATTAAGTCCCATACCTCGTTTTTGTAGCTTCTGAGACGAGGATGCTTATCCTGATAAGCGTTTCTAATCTGCTGGACCACCAACTCTGCATCTCCGAACACTGCTACTTCCTGAATTCCCATTTCCCTTGCATCTCTTAATCCTAGGAAAAGAGCTTCATACTTTGCCACATTGCTGGTAGCTTCAAATTCTAGTTTGTATGACAGAGACATTGTTTCCTGAGCAGGTTACACAAAAAACACCCCCGCTCCAGCGCCTTCCCTGGAAAAGGCTCCATCAAAGAACATTTTCCAGACGGGGGTGATGGAGGGAGGAAATTTATGGGAACTGGTGGGCGGCTTTCTGAGTTTTAAAAGAGGCTCGGGAGAATTAGTGATTTGTAGTACACTGGAACCTAAATCAGTGTCCAAGGAAAAAATGGGATGGTTGGTAGGGTTGGCCTCATCACTAATTATATAGGCCAGTTGGGCTTCCCTGTATAGCCTCCTATGTTCTCCTCCAAAAACTAGGATCATAGCATATGTGAGGTCCATCTGCAAAGTTCCCCCCAGTCTTTTTATCCAAGATCTTGATAACAACATACCGAACTTGGGGGGGACATCAACCACTACAATATCCATGACCACACTTTTCATGGGCATCTGAAACAAGGTCACGACCAGGTCTTTGATAACTCCTAGACATTGAACTTTTCTGGAGTCAAAGGAATAGAGGTCATGATAGGCTCGGGTGACTTCTAGCCCTAATTCTTCCATGACAGTTTTGGGCATGAGGTTGTGAGAAGCCCCCGAATCCATCAAGCAGTTGTGTAGTACCTTGTCATGTATGTTCAAGGAAGTGTAGAAGGGAAGGGATGAATCATTCATGTCTTCTACCATAGGACCTAGAATAACTGTAGGCTTTTCATCCTGCAAATTGATGGAGTCTGTGGGAAGGCATGAGACCTCAGAATGTAAAATCTCAGAGAATATTTCCTTGAACCCTTCATGCTTAATCAATTCGGTCAGGGGCAGAGGGATTCTGATCTTTTGAATTTCATGCTCGAAATTAAAAGAAGATGTAAGCTTCGGGATTTCTCTTATTTCGGGAACATGACTCTGGACTATGGGAGAGAGGGATCGGGGCTTCTTACCTCTATGACTGTCTGCTACTTCATTAGCAGGTTTCTTTGTTCTAGTAAACTGCTCAGGAACATCAGGTGCTACTGTATTTTTCTTAGACCTCAGATCATACCTGCCTTGGCTGCCACTAGCCTTGTCTCCCTTGTTCAGTTCATTTAGCTGACTGTCCATGAGAGACTCCTCGTATGTTGATTGAGTGAGATGAGGAAAAGGAGGAGTTTCCCCGAAGCAATGAATTTCAGGATCAATCTCATCTGTTTCCCCTTCTTCCCCCTCGGCCACAAAATTGTTTTGAAAAGGGGCCTGAATTTTCTGGTCTTCTCTGTCTCTTCCCCTCTCTCTTTGCACAGTCGGGGAAGTAATATTGTTTGGCCTCCTGAAACCTCCTTTGTTTTCAGCATTTAGAGGGACCTTGTATGCTTGCCTCCCCTCCACCATCATTCTCTCCATCTCTGCAGACAGAGACTTCACCATCTTGGTCAGTTCATCCACTTGAGGGTGGGGCACCGATGGGCCAGAAGTTGAGGTTTTCGATCTTCCCTTTCTTCTGTCTATGTTGGCCTTGTTCCTCAGTCTATTAGCTGCTAATACATTGGATTCCACTTCTATGGCCGCATCTTGCATTTGAGCTAAGGAGGTGGCTCTTCTTTCTCTCAATAAAAGGAAGAAATCGGGGCCAAATGCACTAGCATAAGAAATCTTGGTCGAGGCTTCTGAGGGTTTTATTTCGGCAGGAATTTTATTATACATCTTATTGAATCTTTTGGAGAAGTCAAAGACAGACTCTCCTTCCATCTTCTTCAAAGACCCGAACTTTGTCATGTAATACATGAAATCCTTCCTATCTCCCCACTGCCTCAGGAAATAACTATCCAGGGCTTCGATCCCAGCAATAGATCCGGGGGCCAATCCTCTACACCACTTCCTCACCTCACCATCCAGGCTCTGGATGAAGACTCTCATCCAGACATCTTCATTTTCAATGTTCAGGTTGTTTGCATAACTGTAGAAAGCAGCCAGGTGCTCTTTCGCAGTTATGTCCCCTTCCCGAGTGAACTTGGGCATATACTTCAAGTAATCTCCAGCAGGGAGAGGATTCATAGGATGGGGTAGGATTAAGGGAGCATATCTGGCAACAACTATGGCATCCATTCTATTTAGAGGGGTATTAGCACCAGCCATAGGAATATTAGGTGGAGGAGAACTTGGAGGAGAAGGAGTTTGCGAAGGGGCTACTGGGAATGAGTCTCGAAGTGGAATGGGAAACAAAAGTGGATTTAAAGAGAAGGCTAACGGGCTCAAATCAGCAGATGCTCCTCTTTGTGCAGGGGTGGCAACAGTAACAAGAGGAGGAGTGGCAAAGATAGGAGTGGGGAAATCTTCTGCGGTCCTGGGTCTACGCCAAAGCACAGCTTCAGAGGAGAGGGGAGTGACAAGGATTTCTCCCTCCAATCCCAGACCAGGAGGGGAAAACTCAGCAGGAACACTCCCAAAATTCAGGAAACGGGAAACCTCTGAAAGAGGTCTGTTAAGAAATTGAGGAGGAGAAAATGGAGTTCCTACAGAAGGAGATGGCAGATTACCTGGTTCGGTGGTGGAAGCTTCTTCTTCAGAGGCCTTTCCTTTTCTGAGAACCACCTCTGGATCAATTTTAGGTGTAGATAGAGGCAACTGAGGATGGGATCGTGTGTGTCTGCCTCTGAAAACCACAATTAACACGACAGGTTCGCCACAGTGGAGTTGTCACAATGGAGTTGCCAGGTGCACAGTAACAATCTTCAAAGGCTCTAATACCTGATGCACCTTCAGAATCAGAGGCTCAATGTCATTTAATCCTGGGGAAAATTTTCAACTTCATCCCTGGCAGCGGTGCCAGATATGCTAGCGTCATAAAAATACGCCTAACAGAGGCATGCTCATTCATCCAAGGCTTGGTGTCCCTTCAGCCAAATTCGGACAGATATTCTTCGTCAGACGCCACCTTAACTGCTCATGGCTCCTGTAAGGGGAGTAGTTGAGCCATTAAGTGCCGAGTTAGCGTGTGCATACCTCTCTGGCTAGTCGAGGACTCGGCATGGATTCTTTGGAAAAATTGGTACACAGGACCCTCTCGAGCAGACAACTTGCCACAGCCTGCATACCTTACACTTAATGAATGAGGAGAGGTTTCAACCACCCCTTCTCACCTTCATTTACTCCAAGCGAAAACAAGGATTGAGGTCAAATTAGATGGCACATGGATATCGTGATGATCCTTTCGGTGACTAGACTCGATGCCTTTGGCCCCTTTTGCATAGCTCTTTTTATTTCCCAAGTGACCATGGGCTATGACCCTATGTTTATTCTCAAAGGCGCTTTCGATGTTCATGAATAGGAAGGAGTTGATCCTTGCTTATCACAGTCGTGATGAGAGAAACACCGAGATGGCTTAATTGGGTGCCACACGTCCCTCTCAGATCTGACGGTTCTGAACTCACTCGTTGATGCTGTTGTCCTGGGTCCTGGACGCTCTTGGAACTTCACACCTCAGGGATATGAAGGAGTTTCTCCTTGCGCTTCGAAATAGTGAGGGGCGAAAAAGGTGAGGAGCCTAATCGCGCACCAAGTGTCCCCTTTGGATGGACGACTGAGACTGCTCCGTGATACTGCGGGCCCGACTTTGGGCGCTTTCGGCGCTTCGGGGTTAAAGGTTGCAATATGTAGAAAGACATGGAACTCTCACCCTTCAAATTCTCGAATTCCGAAATGCCGACGTGACTAGATCTCGTGCCACGCATCCTTTGGATGGATGGATATTATCCTTTCTTGCACACAATATTAGCACTATCCATTGTGCTAATCTCGGTGCAACTCCACTAACCGCGATTTCCCGCCAACTGTCGATCTACTCTTATGGATGAATCTAGACCGTCGACAGTATAATTTCGCCCGCTTACTTGCTTGGAAGCCTGAAGCGATATTTTTTCGTGCTGCGCTTGGGCGCTTCTCGTGCAACTTGCAGACCTAAATAATCTTGTGCCCAAGACAAGAAATTTTACTAACATTAGGCTCCATGGGGGATAGAGTCTTCCCTATGATGCTCTAAGGACTCATTTTGCAGCTCTAGTGCCTTGTTGTTGGGCTATGGGGTCATTTATTTAAAACTTAAATATGGAAAGAAAAACAATATTTACAACCGCGAAAGAGCCATGTGCGGCTCAAGAGAAAAATCTTTTTAGGAAATGCCCATTCACAGGGCCATTGAAAACTTCTTGATCCTTCAAATACCGTACCCTGTAGGTGTTATTCAAGAATAATTTGGATACTTTGAAAGGCCCGGTCCACAGGGATTCAAATTTTCCGTGCTTGCCTTTATCTTGTTTAGGAGCATCCCATTTCAGTACCAGGTCTCCTATCCGAAACTCTTCCTTCTTGGCCTTCTTATCGAAAATTTTCTTGATCCTTTGCTGACGGTCCTGAATTCTGCCCATTACCTTCTCCCTGGCCTGCTGGACTTCCACTAGATGATGAACTCTTTTGATCATGTCATCAAGCTCCTCTTGATGATCCTGGAGGAATTTTTCTATGAGAATGGCTAAATGAGAAGGAAAAATAGCCTCTGCTCCATAGACTAATTGGAAAGGAGAGACGCCTATAGATATCTTCGTGGTCACTCGATCGTCCCATAGAGAAAATTTCAATCTTGAATGCCAGGCCTTCTTGTTGTCTTCCAACAATATTTTGATGATCCTTATCAGGCTTTTGTTGGAGGACTCCGCTAAACCATTTCCCTGGGGATAGTATGGGGTGGAGTGAATCATTTTGATCCCGAATTTCTCACAGAACTTGGCTAATGGCTCAGCCTTGAAAGAGGTTGCGTTATCAGTGACAATCTTACTTGGGCAGCCGAATCTTGTGATGAGGTCTTCCAGGAATCCAATGATTACCTTGTGGGAAGCACTCCTGGTGGGGATAACTTCAATCCACTTGGTGAAGAAATCTGTAGCAGTCAGGATCCATTTGTGTTGCCCACTAGAAGCGGGGTGAATTTCTCCAATGAAATCTAGGCCCCATTGCTGGAAAGGTCCTGAAACAACCACGGGATTTAACGACAAACACTTGAGCTGTTGTTTTCCTGCAAATATTTGACATTTGGTGCAAGCTCTGACCCTTCTGTAGACATCAGTGAATATGGTGGGCCAGAAGTATCCAGCCCTGAGGATTTTGTAGGCTGTGGTTTTCCAAAAATGATTCCCTCCACATAGGCTGTCGTGAAATTCAACCATGATCCTATCAGCCTCTTGCGGATCTACACATTTCAAAAGCAACCCCAGGGGGTCTTTCCAATATAGAACTTGATCAATAAGGCAGTATCTGACTGCTTTGATCTTTAGAGATTTTTCCTTGTTTCTTTGCAGGCTGTCTAGAGGCCGCAACTCTTGCAAAAAATATATGACATCCTTATACCAGGGACATCGAGCCAATGGGGGCTCCCTTTGAGGGTCTATTTCAGGCAGCCGACCCTGCTGAATTCCTGAGCATTCATTGATGAAACTTACCCCCAAATCTTGGCAATTAGCTTCAGCCAACAGCTTGGCTAAACCTTGACCTTTGATCAATTTGGTAGGCTTTATTTCCAGGTCAAATTCCAGAATCTTGGCTATCCACTTACTCCTACTCCCGTCTATGTCAGGCTGAATAAGAATGTCTTTAACAACAGCTGAGGGGACATAAGCGATGACCTTTGATTGCAGGACATAGATTCTAAATGCCTTGAGAGCCTTTACTAGGGCATAGGCCTGCTTCTCCATAGTGTCATACCTGACTTCGGCATCCCTCAATGCTCGGATGAAATAGGCAACAGGCTGCTCTAGCCCAATCTTGTTTGTCTGTAATAAAACAACGACCACCGTTTCAGGTGAGGCAAAGGAGAAAATAACGAAATCCTTTGAGTAATCGGGACTGATAAGCATGAGGGCTTCAGACAGGGCCTTCTTTATTTGCTCAAAGGAATTTCACGATTCATAAGTCCACCTCACTTCATTTCCTTTCCTTAACATGGTTGTTATAAGTTTTACCTCCTCATTGAAGTTAGGAACAAACCTCCTTAGAAAATTAATCTTACCAAGGAAAGATTGGACCTCTTTCCTGGACCTCGAGATTGATAAGGCTTGTATTGATACTATGTGGCCTAGTAACTTTCCCTCCTGCATGGCGAACAAAGATTTCTTGGGATTTAATGAAATGCCAAAACTCATGCATTTCAGGAAAACCTTCTTGAGATGACAACATTGTTCTTTATCATATTTTGAAAATATTGTGATGTCATCCAGATAGACGACCACAAATTTATCTTTTTCCCCAATGAAAGTTATGTCCATGGCACGTTGAAACGTTGCCCTTGCATTCATCAATCCAAAAGGCATCTTGGCATACATGAATGTGCCCCATGGAGTGGTAAATGTCGTCTTTTCCCCTTCCTCAGGCAGAACAGAGACTTGATTATAGCCAGAGAAACCATTGATCATGGACATCCTGGATGCTCCTGTTACCCTCTACAGTATATGTTCCATCTTTGGTAAGGGGTAGTTATCCTTTCGTGAGCTCATGTTCAGGTTTTTGAAGTCTACACAGAGTCTGATTTCTCCATTCTTTTTCCTTACTGGTACCAAGTTGGCCACCCACTCTGAATATCTCAGTGGTACAATGATCTGGGCCTGTAGCAGCTTCTTCACTTCCCTCTCCATAATAGGCAACAACATAGGATTGATCTGTCTTAGCTTCTGCCTAAATGGCTTTTCCTCCCTTTTCAATGGGATTTTATGCTCAATGACAGAAGTGTTATACGTTTTGAGATCTTCATAGGTTGAGGCAAACACATCAGCAAATTCCCTCAAAAGTCCAACGTATTCAGACCTCTGCTCCTTTGTCAGACTTCTTGACAATTTGACAAACTTGGGCTCACTCTCAGTGCCAATGTTTCACTGAATAGTAACATCGTCATCCTCCGAGATTTCCCCTTTTAATGATACATCATTTCTATCAAAAAGCCTTTCCAAAGGAACCAGTCCCCTTGGAATATGGTTGCTGGGGAGCTGCACAATGTTACGCTCTGCTATTTTACTTAGAAACTTACCCCCATCAAGCTCTTCTTCAGAGACAGAGTCTTGGTCGATATGCATCTCTAAAAATTCTTCGAAAGTCTCCAAGAATTTCTAGATCTCAAGATCATCCTCAAATACCTTCCAATGTTTGACGTTGTCAGGTATGGAAGGCCTGTATTTTACTTCCACATCATATCTAAATTTGGGCGGCAAGGGCACTTTAAAATTCCTTGCTGAAGTAGCCAAGGAATTTTCCACTGTGTTCTTCTCTCTTGGGACAAAAGAAATGTTGAATGCTAAGAATAAACTATCAATTAAGTCCCATACCTCGTTTCTGTAGCTTCTGAGTCAAGGATGCTTAGCCTGATAAGTGTTTCTAATCTGTTTGACCACCAACTCTGCATCTCCGAACACTGCTACTTCCTGAATTCCCATTTCTCCTGTAGCTCTTAATCCTAGGACAAGATATTCATACTCTGCCACATTGTTGGTAGCTTCAAATTCTAGTTTGTATGACAGAGACATGGTTTCCTGAGCAGGTGACACAAAAAACACCCCCGCTCCAATGCCTTCCCTGGAAAAGGCTCCATCAAAGAACATTTTCCAGACGAGGGTGATGGAGGGAGGAAATTTATGGGAAGTGGTGGGCAGCTTTCTGAGTTTTAGAGGAGGCTCGGGAGCATTAGTGAGTTGTAGTACACTGGAACCTAAATCAGTGCCTAAGGCAAAAATGGGATGGTTGGTAGGGTTGGCGTCATCATTGATTATATAGGCCAGTTGGGCTTCCCTGTATAGCCTCCTATGTTCTCCTCCAAACACTAGGATAGTAGCATATGTAAGGTCCATCTGCAAAGTTCGCCCCAATATTTTTATCCAAGATCTTGATAACAACATACTGAACTTGGGGGGGAAATCAACCACTACAATATTTATGACCACACTTTTCATGGGCAACTGAAACAAGGTCATGACCAGGTCTTTGATAACTCCTAGACATTGAACTTTTCTGGAGTCAAAGGAATAGAGGTCATGATATGCTTGGGTGACTTCTAGCCCTAATTCTTCCATGACAGTTTTGGGCATGAGGTTGTGAGAAGCCCCTGAATCCATCAAGCAGTTGTGCAGTACCTTTTCATGTATGTTCAAGGAAGTGTAGAAGGGAGGGGATGAATCATTCCTTTCTTATACCATAGGACCTAAAATAATTGTAGGCTTTTTATCCTGCAAATTGATGGAGTATGTGGGAAGGCATGAGACCTCAGACTGTAAAATCTCAGAGAAGCGTTTCTTGAACACTTCATGTTTAATCAATTCGGTCAGGGGCACAGGGATTCTGATCTTTTGAATTTCATGCTCGAAATTAAAAGACGATGTAAGCTTCGGGATTTCTCTTATTTCGGGAACATGACTTTGGACTATGGAAGAGAGGGGTCGGTGCTTCTTACCTCTGTGATTGTCTGCTACTTCAATAACAGGTTTCTCTGTTCTAGTGAACAACTCAGGAACATTAGGTGCTACTGTCTTTTTCTTAAACCTCAGATCATACCTGCCTTTGCTGCCACTAGCCTTGTCTCCCTTGCTCAGTTCATTTAGCTGACTGTCCATGAGAGACTCCTCTTATACTGATTGAGTGAGATGAGGAAAATGAGGAGTTTCCTCAAAGCAATGAATTTCAGGATCAAGCTCATTTGTTTCCCCGTCTTCCCCCTCGACCACAAAATTGTTTTGAAAAGGGGCTTGAATTTTCTGGTCTTCTTTGTCTCTTCCCCTCTCTCTTTGCACAGTCGGGGAAGTAATATTGTTTGGCCTCCTGAAACCTCCTTTGTTTTTGGCATTTGGAGGGCCCTTGTATGCTTGCCTCCCCTCCACCATCATTCTCTCCATCTCTGCAGACAGAGACTTCACCATCTTGGTCAGTTCATCCACTTGAGGGTGGGGCACCGATGGGCCAGAAATTGAGGTTTTCGATCTTCCTTTTCTTCTATCCGCATCAGCCTTGTTCCTCAGTCTATCAGTTTCTAATACATTGGATTCCACTTCTATGGCCTCATCTTGCATTTGAGATAAGGAGGTGGCTCTTCTTTCTCTCAATAAAAGACAGAAATCGGGGCCAAACGCACTAGCATAAGAAATCTTGGCCGAGGCTTCTGAGGGTTTTATTTGGGCAGGAATTTTATTATATATCTTATTGAATATTTTGGAGAAGTCAGAGACAGACTCTCCTTCCATCTTCTTCAAAGACCTGAACTCTGTCATGTAATACATGAAATCCTTCCTATCTCCCCACTACCTCAGGAAAGCACTATCCAGGGCTTCGATCCTAGCAATAGATCTGGGGGCCAATCCTCTAAACCACTTCCTCACCTCACCATCCAGGCTCTTGACGAAGACTCTCATCCATACATCTTCATTTTCAATGTTCAGGTTGTCTGCATAACTGTAGAAAGCAACCAGGTGCTCTTCCGCAGTTATGTCCCCTTCCCCAGTGAACTTGGGCATATACTTCAAGTAATCTCCAGCAGGGAGAGGATTCATAGGATGGGGTAGGATTAAGGGAGAATATCTGGCAGCAACTATGGCATCCATTCTATTTAGAGGGGGATTAGAACCAGCCATAGGAATATTAGGTGGAGGAGAACTTGGAGGAGAAGGAGTTCGCGAAGTGGCTACTGGGAATGAGTCTCGAAGTGGAATGGGAAACAAAAGGGGATTTAAAGAGAAGGCTAATGGGCTCAAATCAACAGATGCTCCTCTTTGTGCAGGAGTGGCAACAGTAACAAGAGGAGGAGTGGAAAATATAGGAGTGGGGAAATCTTCTGTGGTCCTGGGTCTATGCCAAAGCACAGCTTCAGAGGAGAGGGGAGTGACAAGGATTTCTCCCTCCAATCCCAGACCAGGAGGGGAAAACTCAGCAGGAACACTCCTGAAATTCAGGAAACGGGAAACCTCTGAAAGAGGTCTGTTAAGAAAATGAGGAGGAGAAAATGGAGTTCCTACAGAAGGAGATGGCGGATTACCTGGTTCGGCGGTGGAAGCTTCTTCTTCAGAGGCCTTTCCTTTTCTAAGAACCACCTCCGGATCAGTTTTAGGTGTAGATAGAGGTAGCTGAGGATGGGACCGTGTGTGTTTGCCTCTGAAAGCCACAATTAACATGGCAGGTTCGCCACAGTGGAGTCGTCACAATGGAGTCTCCAGGTGCACAGTAGCAATCTTCAAAGGCTCTGATACCTGATGCACCTTCAGAATTAGAGGCTTAATGTCGTTCAATCCCGGGGAAAATTTTCAACTTCGTCCCCGGCAGCTGCGCCATAAATGTTAGCGTCATAAGTCACTCCTTGATTTCTTGCAGGAGCAGAGCCCAACGCCCATCATTTTTATGTCACGATAGTTTGTAATGGGTGGTCGAATGGGTAGAGACTCGGGAAGATATCACTCCAACTCAGGGACTGGGTCTGGTATGTAAGGAACAAAGGAGGTCTTGGTCTAACTTCAGTCAGTGAGTCGATTTAAAGATGATTTGGTTGAAGACTTGGTGAGAGGGGTGAAAAAACTACCTCAGGAAATAGACCTTTCAGTAGTTTGTAGAAGAAAAACTCTGAATGCAAGATCCTCTTGGTTCAGGGCTTCGAGAAACTGAAAGGGGGACTTGACTGGATCCTCCAATTCCAAGTCGTTCAACGCTAAGAAAATCACAAAGACCAATTAGAAACAATGCAACTATTACAATGATCCAACCTACATCATCCTATAACAGCTACAACTCGACTGGATCTTCCAATTCCGAGCTGCTCTAATACAATGTAAACAAAGGCGTGAAAGAAACTAACATTCATAAGGCAAGAAGTCTCAAACGTCCACACATAACCAAGAATAACAGTGCTTCATTAAAGCTTTACAACCGGGAGCCTTGCTCAACCATTGATGATTACAAAATTCAAAGACTGAGTCTATATTCTCAGAAAAATTCGCCTAACAGAGGCGTGCTCAGTCATCCAACGCTTGGTGTCCCTTCAGCCAAATTCAGACGGATATTCTTCGTCAGATGCCACCTTAACTGCGCATGGCTCCTGTAAGGGGAGTAGCTGAGCCATTAAGTGTCGAGTTAGCGTGTGCATACCTCTCTGGCTAGTCGAGGACTCGGCATGGCTTCTTTGGAAAAATTGGTACACAGGACCCTCTCGAGCAGACAGCTTGCCAGACCCTCCATACCTTACACTTAATGAATGAGGAGAGGTTTAAACCACCCCTTCTCACCTTCATTTACTCCAAGCGAAAACCATGATTGAGGTCGAATCAGATGGCACCTGGAGATCGCGATGATCCTTTCGGCGACTAGACTTGACGCCTTTGGGCCCTTTTGCACAACTCTTTTTATTTCCCAAGTGACCACGGGCTGTGACCCTGCGTTTATTCTCAAAGGCGCTTTCGACATTCTTGAATAGGAAGGATTTGATCCTTGCTTATCACAGTCGCGATGAGCGAAACGCCGAGATGGCTTAATTGGGCGCCACATGTCCCTCTCAGATCTGATTGTCCTGAACTCACTCGGTGATGATGTGGGCCTGGGTCCTGGACGCTCTTGGCAGTTCGCGCCTCGGGGATATGAAGGAGCTGCTCCTTGCGCTTCGAAATCGGGAGGGGTGAAAAGGCGAGGAGCCTAATCGCGCACCAAGTATCCCCTTTAAATGGACGACTGAGACTGCTCTGTGATACTGCGGGCCCGACTTTGGGTGCTTTCGGCGCTTCGGGGTTCGGGGTTTCAAGATGTAGAAAGACATGGAACTCTCACCCTTCGAATTCATGAATGCCAAAATGCCGACATGACTAGATCTCACTCCACGCATCCTTTGGATGGACGACTGCTATCCTTTCTTGCACACAATATGGGCGCTATCCATTGCGCTAATCTCGGCGCAACTCCGCTAACCGTGATTTCCCGCCAACCATCGATCTACTCTTATGGATGAATCTGGACCATCGACAATATAATTTCGCCCGCTTACTTGCTTGGAATCCCGAAGCGAGATTTTTTCGTGCTGCGCTTGGGCGCTTCTCATGCAACTTGCAAACCTGAATACTCTTGTGCCCAGGACAAGAAATGTTACTAACACCTAGGCACTAATATCTCGTTCAATTGCTGCCCATGAATGATTAAGCTCAACACAAGTATTGGAAGTGTCTAAAATAATGTTGAACAAATTCAAAGCAATGCTAGTATGATCTTGAAGACCAGGCTCAATATTGGGTTGCTTTGCAACATGCACAGTCATTAAGAAATAAAATAGTCAAAGAATCAATATCATAAAAAGAGATGTATTCGATACTAATCAAGCATAAAATTAACCAAGAGATATAGAAGATCTCCCTAGTGGAGTCGCCAAATAAATGTTGAGGAAAATATATGAAATGATCTTACTCAAGCATTTTCAGATTTTGCTTGGCTAAAGCAAAATAGACGGGAATATCACCCTATGTTTATAGCCATCAAAATTAATATTCTAACTCACAAGTATTGATTACAAGTGCTTAGGCTAGTCTTTTTATAAATAAAATCTTGCTGAAAAATTCATTATTTATGTGATTTTTTGAATATAACAGTTGCTGAAATAAATATAGAGACAGAAGTAAAGAAACCATGTCGATAATCAAGACAGATGAGACATAAATCAATCCTTTATTTCATTCCAATTCATCAAAGAGTCATTCTCTTTACAAAAATTCGTGAAGAATTTTTGGACCAAAGCCAAACTTAGACATCCCCGATGAAACATACAAAAGGACCTCTAACAAAAAATAAAAAACTGAACTCTAAAAGTCGGATTAGCTTTCCACAGATTACTTCCCACGCGACTCTGTACAATAGCCTTTGTCAGTCATGAAAACTATTTCACAAATAGACAAGTCTACACAGACTATCAAAGATAGATCAACACCTCTAAAAACCAAGTGTCTGAATGATGTAATTCAGTCCTGAATCTTGTTGTCTATAATAAGACCTTGCTATCATAAAAAAATAATTAGGCTTATGATAAATTAAGGAATGAATGAAAACTGAACTATCTCAACACAAACTCAAAGAGAAAACCTTAGTATGCTTCTCCTCTAGTTCCTCCCTTTCCCTTTGCCTTTAAGAAAATTAGAATTGGTTGAATTAGTTGAACTACTTAATTAGTTAAGTTAACTAAAACTCAACCAACTTTTAGTTAGGGGGAAAAGTAATAAGTCATAATAAGGGTTTTAAAATAAATAATAACTAGTAGGTGGGACCCCTTGTGACTCCCTTTAGCTTTTAACAATCATAACACAACTATTTAATTAAACAAACATCCCTCCTTGTGACTCCCATCATCACATTCATATTTGACAATTTATCTCAATGATATTTGCAATTATTTCCAAAATATATTACCAATATATCCAAAAAAAGCATGTTGTCCAAAAAATCTGAAGTCAACTCTCCTCGACAATTAATAAATAAAAGCAACTTAAAATCCATATTTTCCATTCTGAGATGCAATATTTCCCTTGTTGCTGCTATCGCCTTTTGATCTCTTAGAATTTTCCTTAGAATATGTTGAGCCTTTAGGCCTAATCTCGTTGATCACATGAGAATAATCATCCCTCAAATGCATCCGGGAGGACACGGATTTATCAGAACCATTGGAGGGCGAGGAAGGGGAAGCAGTGGATTTTCATTTTTCAGGGTCATGGTGGGCCTCGGTTTTCAATATTTTGCTTGAAAAGCTCATTCCTGTATGCATAATTGATTAGCAAATAGTTTCCTTAACAACCATACATGACAACTCTTTTAAAATATGAAATAAAATTTGGCTCGACAACATATTAGACTCATGCAATCCAATCCATACAAATTGATTAATTGTTGTCAATGAGCAGGGGGTGAACAAAGGTTCTGGGATATGCAAGGGGTTTGTATTGAGCGAAAAATGTTAAAATGAGGGGAAAAGGAACATGGTTACTGCTCACAGAAAACAAACTATCAACTGAAATGTAAACCAAAGAACGTATCACTGTAATCCATCCATGTGATCTTAAATTGTCACAATACAAAACTCCTCTTAACTATAATTAAATTTTAAGAACAAGGAGTGAGTAATGAATATGGGAAAAAAGGATCGTGGAGCAATAAAATAAAACATGATCGTGGAGCAATAAAATAAAACAAATGCGGAAATAAAAAAAAAGGATACACAATACAATAAAATAAAACATGATCGTGGAGCAATAAAATAAAACATGATCATGGAGCAATAAAATAAAACAAATGCGGAAATAAAAAAAAAGGATACACAATACAATATAGACACAGATATGCGTGGGTCACCTAGTGTAGTCTATGTCCACCAGAGAAATTTCCAAGTCCTTTCTTTTTATTATTATCTAGCAAAATGAAGGGATACAACCTACAACATGCTCGTTGTAACTTCCTCTTCTTTCTCTCACAATATCCTCTCTCAAAATACAATATTCGCAATAATACATAGCTACAATACAATTCCCTCATAAGAGAGGGTTTCCTTCTAGGGAAAAAAACCCTAAAAAATAACTTCTACCGTCAGATCCGCGACCTTATAATGAACGGTCCAGATTTACTATGAAATTACAATATTTTACAAGGAAAATTTTCCCAATATTTTGCTTCCGGGGCGTTGCCCCCGAATCCCCTTCCAGGGGTCACCGCCCCCACCTCGACCCCCCTAACGAAAATTGTGTGGAGAAAATCCCCCCCACAACCCCGTTAGGGAATGGGGTCCAAGCACGGTTAAAACAAACCTATGAATCAGGAAGATGACCCGGCTCCACAACCAACAATATCCCACTTGGAGACTGATCACAACAACTCCACTATTGTTGTACTTGCTGGAATATACTCCACCTTGGACCTGGCAAATTTCTCATCTTCACCTTCATGCTTGAAGAACAACTAAAACTGAGCAGGAACTCAATTTCTCCCTGGTTACTCCCTTTATTAACATGTCTGCAGGATTATGGCTAGTATGTATCTTTTCCAACTTCAAATGTCCATCTTCCAATATGGATCATATGAAATTGTACCTGAGATGTATATGCTTAGTATTTGAATGGAAGGCTGAGTTATTTGTAAGATGAATGACACTCTCACTGTCACAGTACAACCTGCTATTCTCCTTCTTCTTTCCCAATTTCTCCATAAACCTCTGTAACCTGACCATTTCTGTACTAGACTCTATAGCAACAACATACTCTACTTTTTTTTGTTGAAAGTGAAACAACCTTTTGTAGTTTTGAAATCTAATTTACTATTTTTCCAGCTACAATAAAAACATACCATGTGGTGCTCCTCTTGTTATATTTATCACCTGCCATATCTAAATCAACATATCCCTATAGAATAATGTCTGAACCTCCAAAACATAATGCATGAATAGAAGTACCTCTCAAATACTCGAGAATCCACTTTACTGCCTCCCAATGTTATTTACATAGATTGTTCATATACCTACTCACAACTCCCACTGCATGTGCAATATCTGGTCTTGTGCAAACCATCACATACATCAAGATACCAACTTCTGATGAATAAGGGACCCTGGACATCCATTCTATCTCCTCCTATGTCTTGGGAAACATTTCCTTAGTTAATTTTAACTGGTTGGACACAGGTGTACTAACTGGTTTTTCATTCTGCATTCTAAACCTCTCCAACACCTTCTCTATGTACTCACCTTGAGACAATGCCCATTTTTTATTTTTCCCATCTCTTGTTATTCTCATACCAAAGATTTTCTTTGCAACACCCAAATCCTTCATTGCAAATGAATTATCTAATTTCTTATTGAGAACATTTATATCTTGCATATTAGACCCTGCAACAAGAATGTCATCTACATACAATAACAAGATAATATCACTTCCATTTTCTAGCCTTTTAAAATAAACACAGTGATCATAATGACATCTACTATAACCTTGTTTTGTCATAAACCTATCAAACTTCAAATACCACTGCCTTGGAGCTCTCTTTAGGCCATACAAGCTATTCTTCAACCTACATACCAAATTTTCCTTCCCTTTGACCTCATACCCTTGTGGCTGCTGCATATAAATCTCTTCCTCCAAATATCCATGGAGAAAAAATGTTTTTACATCTAACTGTTTAAGATGCAAATCTTCTACTGCCACAAGACTTAAAATAGTCCTAATTGAAGTCATCTTAACAAAAGGAGAAAATATTTCATCAAAATCGATACCTTTATTTTGTGCAAACCTCTTTACAACAAATCTAGCCTTGTATCGCTTTTTTCCTCCATCTTCTTCCTTCAAGTTGTAAACCCATTTATTTTTCAATTCTCTTTTTCCTATAGGAATTTGAACCAAGTACCATGTCTAGTTATTTACCAAGGAATCCATTGCCTCTTTCATGCCTTGCTCCCACATATTTTTAGTGTCTACCTGCATTTCCTCTTCATAGGTTCACCAAAACCAGTCAACAATAAATAATACAATGAAGGAGAGTATCGTTCAGGGGGTTTACTTAATCTTGTATATCTTCTAACGACACTTGTAGGATTTTGAGGTACCTGATGCTCCTGTTGTTGTACATTTTTATTTTCTGGTACCTTTGGAATTTCTTTTTCAGTGATATCATCAAGCACTGTGTATTCTGGTTTTTATTTTTCTTGTTTCTTTCCTTGCAACTGATCTTTGTACATGAACTTCTCATTGAATTTGACATCTTTACTCTCAATGATTTTGTGATTTTCATAATCCCATAAGCGATTACCAAAATAATTAACACCATATCCAATAAATGTACACTTCTTGGATTTTCCTTAAGCTTTGTTCTATTTTCTTTATCAATATAAACAAATGATTCACAACCGAAAGTCTTCAAAAAAGAATAGTTTACCTTTTTACCTGTCCATTCCTCCTCTGGAATTCCACCATCCAAAGAGATTGAAGGTCCTATTTTTATTAAGTAAACAAAAATATCTACAACATCTGCCCAAAACTATAAGGGAAACCCAACATGAAATCTCATACTCCTTGCACGCTCCATGATTGTCCTGTTCATCCTTTTTGACACACCATTTTCTTGTGGTGTTCCTGGAAATGTTTTATCTCTACGAATTCCATGGTATGAACAATAATCATCAAACACCTTGCTACAATATTCACCTCCATTTTCTGATCCGAGACACTTCAACCTTTTTCCTATCTCATTCTCAACCAAAGCTTTCCATTTCTTAAAAGTATCAAAACATCATATTTTCGTCGAATGCAATAAACCCAAGTTTTTCTAGTTGCATCATCAATAAAAGTAACATAATAATTAGAGCCACCAAGAGATGATACCTGAGCTAGTCCCCATACATCTGTATGCACAAGATCTAACCTTTCAGTCTTCTTTTCTTTTCCAACTATGAGAAATATGACTCTCTTATGTTTTCCATAAACAAAATGCTGACATAAATCCAAATCAATTTGTTTAAGATATGGAAACAAATTTATTTTGTGAAGATCTGCATCCCCTTCTCACTCATGTGTCCAAAACTATGATGCCATAGTGTTGTATCCACTCCTGTAGAAGCTAAAGATATAGAAGATTCAGTATTACCAGTACATAAATACAATGTACCTACCTTCTCTCCTTTTTCTATCACCAATGATCCTTTGGTGAATTTCCACGTTTTATCTGTAAATATAGATATACAACCTTCATTTTCCAACTTCCCCGTTGAAATTATATTTTTCCTCAAATCTGGTACATGTCTTACCTCTTTCAATAACCATTGGTTTCCATTCTTTTTCTTTATTTGTACCTTACCCATTCCAACAATTTTGCATGGTACATCATCACCCAAATGAACATGTCCAAAATCACCTTGAACATAATCTAGAAAATGTTTCCTATGGGGTGTGGCATGAAATGAAGCCCCTGAATCTACTACTCAAGACTCAGAAATATTATCTAGAGAAAGAATCAAAGCATCTTGTAACACATCACCTGTTACATTTGCTTCCTGATATTTTTCCTGTTGTCCGTCTCTTTGTTTCTTTGGAGTTCTGTAGTCTTTTTTTAGATGTACTTTATTCCCACAATTCCAACACTCTATTTTTACCAGTATGGATTTGGATCTACCCTTCCTAGAATTCTCGCAGTTCCATGAACCCTTTCCTTTATCCATTTGTCTTCCCTTGTTCTCCATGTTTAATGCATTAGTAGATGTATCACATGTACTTTTCTGTCACATTTCCTCGCTAAGAATAATACCACCAACATCATCAAATTTTAGAGTGTTTGAACCAAAGACAGAGTTACTTATAGCCATGAACAATCCATTCCATCTTTCTGTCAATGAGCATATGATTAGAAGAGCCCTGACCTCGTCATCAAAGTCCACTTTTACAGAACTTATCTAATTAATAACCATATCAAATTCATTTAAATGATCTGCAACGGACCCACCTTCTGACATCTTCATATTAAATAATTACTTCATTAAAAATACCTTATTGGACATCGAGGTTTTTTCATACAATTTAGCTAATGCATCCATCAGTTCCTTCGTTGTCTTTTATTTTGAAATATTGAAATCTATTGACGCTACCAGGCTCAGTTGTATCGTTCCTAGTGCCTTTCTGTCAAGAACCTCCCATTCTTCATCCTTCATGGACATCAAATTATTTTCTATTCCTCCCAATGGTAGGAATAGATCCTTTTGATATAAATAATCTTCCATATGCATCTTCTATAACTGGTAGTTTTGGCCGTTAAATTTCTCAACCCTAAACTTTCCATCTTTTGCCACTGCTCCCACTCGAACCAGGAATCCTCTTTTCCTACGAGTTACCTTTTTCTCTGATACCGGTTGTTAGAAAAGCAGGATCACAGAGCAATAAAATAAAACAAATACATAAATAAAACACAAAATATACACAATATAATAGAGGCACAGATATATGTGGTTCACCCAGTGTGGGCTACATCCACCAGATAAATTTCCAGGTCCTTCATTTTTATTATTATCCAGCAAAATGAAGGGATAAAACCTACAACACGCTCGCTGTAACTTTCTCTTCTTTCTCTCACGATCTCCTCTCTCAGAATACAATATTCACAATAATACACAACCATAATACAATTTCCTCATAAGAGAGGGTTTCCTTCTAGGGAAAAAAACCCTAAAAATAACTTCTATCGTCAGATTTGTGACATTATAATGAACGATCCAGATTGACTATGAAATTACAATATTTTACAAGGCAATTTTTTCCAATATTTTCGCTTCGGGGGCATTTCCCCCGAATCCCCTGCTAGGAGAGGGCTACAAAAAATGTCCCCGCTCCCCTTGGACCCCCTGGCGACAATTGTGGGGGGGGGGAATATCCCCCACACCCTCCTGTTAGGGAATGGGGTCCAAGCACGACTAAAAAAAACCTATGAATCGAAAAAATAATCAAGCTCCACAACCAACATTTCCTGCATTGGGATTTATGTATTTTATAATATGCATTATTGTAAAAGAAAAATAATAGAAACAAATCTTTACTATTCCATATTCATGTAATGCATTTTATGCATATGATAATTGTGTAGTGTTGCAGTAAAAATATAATAGAATCGAAAATTATATTTAGACGATACTATCTTTGTATTCGAAATTTATGTATATACAATATTGTGGGTTGATGTGAGGGAGCAATAATAGAATAGAAGTTTCAATTTGTAAAAATCTTGTTTGTTTTTGAAAAATAATTTATGTATATACCAAGTTAAGAATAGGGGTAGTTAGTTTATTGAAGGGACAACCACAATTTTCTATTTCTGAAGATAAAGAATCCAAAGTTAGTAATCATGCTTCTTAAAGTTTTTAGGTCTATTTAAAATTCATTATCTTAGAAATAAAACGTCTAGATCTTCAAATGTGCGTTGTGAAAATATGATTTATTACCAATTAGATCTAATTGTCGAGTCACTTCCGATCTCTCAGTTGAACTTATGGTATTAATTGATCTCGGTTCCTATTTTAATTTAGATAAATTTACATAGGATAAATTTTAATGAGACATAAAATTGTTAATCACACTAGATCTATTTTGTTCAACATTAATGACTGTTAGGTATTAACTATTTTGATATTAAATTTAGAAGATTAGATTATGCGCCTAAATCAACAATGTATATATATATATATGAACAAATAAAGGATCAACGTTATAATGGAGCATGTGTACTTTAAATTCGTGCTTTCTAATATAATTTCTTAGTGATAAAACATATTGTAATTTTTAGGGATGGAATAAGTAACAATAATAACGCCTTACATGTGGAATTCAAGCGTTATTTACACAAATTTTCTTGGTGGATTCAATGTACACAATGATAGGAGAGAAATTTTCATCGTATGTTGAATTTGTAATTATAACCTACTATTAAACAAATTCTTGTAAAGGATAAATCTTCAAACATTATACAAGTGACTTTTGTGTTATAGTGATAATGTTGAACACTTCTTTATAACTTAAAATATTGTAGATTATTTCTTATAGAAGGAAATGAAAAATAATAATTATAATTATAGCAATAAAAAAAATGGAATTTGAAATTTAACAAGGTATTATTTTTTATAGAAGGAAATGAAAAATAATAATTATAATTATAGTAATAAAAAAAATGGAATTTGAAATTGAACAAGGTACACTTCACTTCACTATTTAAGAGATATTATTAAAACTCAAAATTCATTGATTTACATTAACGTGTTAATTAGAATATGAATTTATTGTTTACGCTTGAATTAATAAATTAATGAGACAGTTATGAAACCTCAATCGAATGGGATCAGATATTTTAGGAATGTCGCATTGTTCTTTGGATAGAATTATTTAGGGTTAGGTCTGAACTGCAAGAACTTGAGTAATGCATTATGTTGTGTAAATGATGTTTTGCTTTATTGTATTTTTAATTGTGATTTTGGTAACGTTATTTAAGTTTACTAAAAAAAAAACATAAAAAAATAAAAATAAAATGGCTAATTGTTTACACTTACTAGCTGAGTAAAAAGGGAGGAGTTGTTACACCCGCTTTGCAACACATTTCCATATTTTGAGATCTTACCGCGGAATCATACTTACTCCACCCCTTTATTTTATATCCATTTCTCCGTCACTCCACTGTTCCACAGTGTATTCTCATCCTCTTGTCATGTTCCCAGAGAAACATTAAATGCAAGTCTTATTGGAGACAATAAATGGTTAATTACCAAAGGACCCTTATTAATGGATATTTTCTCGATACTATCCCCAATAAATTCAAATTAAATTCCCTTCAAGTGTTATTTCAAAAAAAGAGTTGCAAGGTTTATTAAATAAAAAGGGTTACTTTGGTATTAACGATTAAAAAGATTGTATATAATTGATCATCTCTAAAGCATGATGGCCAGGAGGAAAGAAATTTTATGTGGGGATACTCTGAATACATTCATGCAAGAAGATCCAAAATATCACTGGTGTAGAACTTAAAAACATTATTCTACATTGTCGCCTCAAGAAAGAGATACCAATGATATTTACATATCTAGAATTGCTATAACAGAGTGTGTTCTGAAAGTCTTTGATTCTACAGATCTTGTTATATGGTGCACATATAATTATGAGAAGGACCAAAGAATCATTCGGTTGTAGGGACAATCTCCAATTTATTTGGCTCCATCAACTTTCAGCAGAATGCTCAGGTTAACTGAACCAACAATGACCTTCAAAGCGAAAGAAGCCAAGGATTTCATGAAAGCTAGAAACAGTGGTTGGGAATTATTGTCGCAATATCTTGAAGATCCTGCAACAATGCCAAAGAATATATCATCAATACAAGTTAGTCAACGATGAAAAACATATCAAGATATGGCATGGATTCTTTCTAGGATTCTTGGACAAGATTCCACTGTTATAATTCCTCGTCTGTTTCTTTATATCTTATACTTTTCTATCCAAAATTGGTTGAAAAATATATCTTCTGAAGTATCATTCCAATTATCGAATTTTAAGAGGGACACGAAATTCTATATGTTCACATATTTGATCTTTGATATTTATGTTATGTATTCCAAGGATTGCACTTAACAAAGCGGTCTGACTGTAAAGTAGACCCTATTCATACATGGTACCCTTCTTTGTAGAAGTAGAAATAAATGTACCATTTTTATGAAGTTTATGATTCGTTTGTTTCTTCTTTCAAAAAAACTCATGTATGGAAATGTCACTTCAAGACTATCATTGGACGTGGAAACCTTTTCAGATCAAAGGAGAAGTTTTGAATCAAATAAACATTACATCATAATCAAAGTTTATTGCTCTTGCGAAGCCCCAATTTATCTTCCATTTTAAGTTTAAGATAGAATATTTGTGATTGAATTTTGTAGACAATAAAGATTATGGGCCAATTTCTTCTATGAAAGAAAGAAAAAACAATTCATTTCATTACCATGGAAAAATGGCGAAATCATAGTCAGAAATGCTTTAAAAATGAATGAATATGCAATTCAGTTTGACTAGTACCGTTTAAAGTTGGAAAATCAAGTGAAAGGGTTTGGCTCTCATCAATATTTTATGAATCATATGACTTCAGTTGGTTTTAGTGTTTCATATATAAATACTTATTTATATAGAGAAGAAGAAGATGATGAAAACAATCCTAAAGAATTTCTGGTTAGAGATATAGAAACAATTGCCAACACAAACAAAGCACATCGACAACGCATAAGAGTTGTAAATGAGAAAAATAAAAGATCTCAAGGTTCTTCTAAAAAAAGCAGCACACCAAAATAAAACCCCCAAATTGTAATTCAGGAACAAAATAAATCTCTAATTGAAAATTCCAGTGATGGTGATGATCTTAATCCACCAAAAACAAATTTAGAGAGACCCCATAAGCTCACTATAAGTAGTAAAAGGAAAATATAGGTAAATCAGTAGGAAATAAGTGAGCTCGTACATGTTGATGATGATATTCTCGGAGACATGGAGTCAAACGCAAACATCGAAGATATAGAGTTTCCAAATGATGAAAAAATGATGAAAAAGAGTAAAGAAATTGCGGTGGAACTAGCAACACAACAACCGATCTTTTATGAAGAAGAACATTTAACACTTCACAGTGCTTAGCCCCAAGGGTTAGTGTGTGTGTGAGAGAGAGAGTGTGCAAGTGGTTCTGATCCAAACATGAGGATGAAGGAGCATCCTACCTCCAAATTATTGTACATTTGGTAGAGACCTAGGGAGTCTTTCATTTACTAGGGAGTTGAATCCCTCATGTTTGTTTTATTCTATTTTCCTATGTTTTATGATTTCTAGAAGAGAGACATCGGATAGGGGTTTGATAATGAAAGTGAGGATATGATTGTAAATTTTATTGAATGTATGAGAACATGAGAGGTATTGGGAAATGAGAGAGATCTAGAATCAATTAGATCTCATAGGGATTTGTGAATCCTAAAGATAGGAGTTGAGTGAGAGGTTTGTGGATTTGAGAGGATTGTTAGGGATTGATTGTTGAAAGGAATGTGCATTCGAAAGGTGGCCAATTGAGTGAAAATTAGGCCAGGAAGAGGGTGGCCAAACAAATGTGAATTAGGCTAGAGGAACAGCAGAAAGACCTATTGATTGTGATCTAGGTCAGAGAAGGCATTGAAGAGCCTTATGTAAACCCTATGTACAGTGTATGTATGATTAAGAAAAGGCATACTCTATTTCGAGTATCATTGAGGAAGTTTTTATTCATTATGTGTGTTGAATATATCTGCCATCTTGAATATTATGTATCTGTGGAAATAGGTATTCGAAACCCATGTAGATCGGTGTAAAGGTTGAATTGTAGACCTTAGAGTTTTGTTGTAGGTTTTGAGGAAGAGGAGTCTCAAGGTAATAAAACCTCTGAAGGATATCATCGATAAATTTAAAGATCGATGACCCTATTTTAATGATAGGTATGTAGCTGAAGATCAAGGTGAGGAAGAAGTTACAGGAATCATCTATCTCTTGGTATTGATTGTGGACCATTGGATTAAAGAGAGAGTTTAAGAGTTATTTGATCATGGGAGTATGAGTTCAGAGAAACATGAATCATTAGATCATGTAACCATGCAGTGAGGACTCCCGGATTCCACTGTAAAGGATCTTTGATTCTTGACTGTCATATATGGAGGGGAAGCATTGAGATTGTCGAATAGTAAGTTGGAAAAATGTAGAGAAAAATCAACCGTCAGGTCAACCTCATATTAAGTCTCAACCATGGATTTAGATAGGAAGAAGTTGCACAACAAAGAAATCAGATCGTCGATCCGAAGATGTGATCAACGGAGGAGAATGAAACCGCAACTTGGAGTTGCACAAACATTAATTTCGAGGGGGTGTCGCGCTATTGATCTAGATCTTCCATTGACTTGGAAACTTGTCATGCCAGGATTTACACGCATTGTGACAAAGTGTTAACACGCTACCATGTTGGAGTAGTGCGCACTGCGGGCCATCATCTCTTCGACTGATTAAAATAGAGTCGTTGGATCATCCCTTCGGTTGATGATCGCCTCAACCTTTGATTGTGGTTTAGAAAGGAATATCTACGACCAAGAATTAAATTTCTTAATTGGTTAAGATACAGTGAAAACCATCGGTCGCATAGAGGAGAAAAGGGTTAGTGCCTTGTGTTTAGGTGCTTAAGTATTGGTGCAATAAAAAGAGGCAGAATTAAGAAATCATAGACATAATTTGAGCTTTTTAGCAACTAGAACAACTAATGGAGGGATAAAAAAGATCATAGATAGATCCTTGGGCACCCCATTGTGTGTTTCATGAGAAACATACCATTTATAGGCTTCCATACTGTGGGTAAATCCTATGCTAAGCTATCAAGTGGTATCAGAGTGTATTTGTTCTCTTTGAGGTTGGAATCTGCAATCAAAACAATGGAGTTTGGAATGACTGCAACAGTTAAGGTTGAAGGAATAGTAGAGACTATTACAATTGTATAAGAATAAACAGAGCATGTGTTATTTTAGAATGCAGTTGATTCAGATGGTGGCAGAGAAAGAAATGGGATATTACATGTCTGTTGATACATAATATTACAATGGAATTGATGTAGAGGCTTACATAATGGAGTTCATATTTAGTGGAATCTGAAGTGAACAAAGGACATCATGCACATAAGAGTGCATAAGAGGATTCAGAGGAATTGTGATGGAATGGGAATCAAGGTCATGAGGAGATAATGAAAATTGATTTGATGTGTTTTTAATTCTAACTTTGGTTTTGAGGTTTTTTGCAGGTTGAACCAGACAAAATAAAATTGATAGCAATAGACAACTTGGAGAGATGTGACATAGAAAAGTTGAGTTCTTGAATGAGAAATATCATATGTGAGCTCTTAGAGAAAAGAGAAAGGAAGTAGTGGAAACGAACCTTGATTAATTGCAACTAAAAATTGGAAAGAGGAGGACAAGTTAAGTGTTATAAAAGAGGAGAAGGGGAAATTCTAGAAGCCAAGAGGAGCAGAGGTTCTAAAAAAGGAGGTTCCAGAGACAGATAACCAAGTGTGTACCAATAGGTCAAGCTCAAGGGGAGATATCTTGATGAGGTATAGTGAGACATGTATGAAGACTTGCTAAAGAGAGGCTTGAGTGCAGTCCAAAAATGAACAAAGTGAAGTTCATAAGAGAAAGAGAATGGAGACAATGGCTATTGATTGTCATTGCAGAGGTTCAGAGGAAATCCAAAACAAAAGAAGAAAGGATGCCAAGGAAAATGGCATAAAGAAGATGAATCAATAATAATGTGACAAAGATAGGAGTGAGATGAGGGAGAGGCTCATTATCATGGAGATTCTTCTATAGATGAAAGTGAAATAGAACCAGAGACAAGGATGGAGCATGAAAATAGGGTCAACTTGCCAGTAATGCAATTGTATGAGGAGAATCTTAGGGAAAGCTTGAGAAACCTAAAGCGTAGGATGAATGATTGGGTAGAGAAGGAAAAAGGGGAACTAAGTTTAGATTGATGTCTTCTCAGGAGAGGATAATGTTGAGATGTGATCTGGAAAAGATCTTTTAATGACTGTGGATTTGTTTTTAAATTGCATGCGTTAATTAACCATTTAAGAAGATGAATGAAAGAGGATGAATTTAATGAAGGAGCATAGAAGCCATAAAACAGTATACAGATCTGAACTGAAGCAATAAGAACAACAAACCATAACAAGAGAAGTGATAACGGAGTTCGACACAAAATTGCCTACGTCTTTGGGCCTTTGTCTCAGTGGGGAAGGCTTCTTTATTTCTGTTCAAAGCTCAAAAAGTACATTGCAACAGTGACATTAGGCTAAAAGACTGATCTGGTCATGGTATTCCAGATCTCTAGAGCCCAATAGAAGAAACGACATGCAAAATGGATGACTGGAGCTCCCAGAAATGGCTCGCAAGCATCTGCTCCTCAATAGTTTCCCTGCATAAAAATGGCTTTGGCTTGGTTTCCCTTCAGTATAAATCTTCTCTGACTGTCCTCCATGGCCTCAAACATGCCTGGTTTTTATAGATCTGAATTTGGTTATCCATCCCCAACTTCCTCCCAAAATCTGGCCTAAAAAAGAGCCCAATATCTCCCAAAAATGGGCCAAAATCCCCAAAAAATCCATTTTTGGGGCATAATATCAGTGAAAACCCCACTCTGTAATGTTAAAAAACCACATTTTTCCCAAATTACAGAGTATCCCCTTCTAACAGGGTGTGCGCCCCCTTTTTCAGGTCATATGGGGCCACATGGCCAAGTGTTGGCTCACCCAGTACTTAAGTGCCAACCCCCTTAACTGCAGCTCCTAGTCTTGGGGCGCCTTTCATGTGTTTTGGGCTAAACTGCCCCTTGTGCGCGCCCAACACTAGCCCTTGGGTGCGCACCTGCCATGAAACCTTTTTCTGGGGCTTAGCCCTAGCCCCCTTGCGCCCTCCTTTCGACATTTAAACCCAAAACTATATAAAAGTGGGTTTTTTTCATCAATTTAGCTTTGGTATGTTGGTAATAGGGCTTTACCAAAGACTTGGAGTTAGCCATGGGTCAGAGGTTTGAATCCCATTGACCCCTACATACTTTTTACATTCCAACCAGTAGTGAAGTGCCATGTAGCTGCCCATGTCTGGGCCATGTGGCACTTATTCATTTGCCAGTTGACCATTCAATTTTGCCATAGAAGAATCTGATTGTCGTGTGATATTTTTCACATTCGAAGTCTGTTTTGAGAAAGTAAATATATGGCCAAAATCGGGAGAATGAGATGGACGCAATGGCATTGGTTTCGTCAAATTCTGAGCACTTTCATTTTTGAGTTTTTTTTAGCCCTGTCAGGCTCCTGGATATGATTCTAGATCACACCTCCCCACTAAAAGACCTTTTGGTCCCCAAAAGGTTACTGAATAGTCAACAATCTTGGGATAGGCCACCCGGCTTGTCCTCTGTCTCAGAACTCTGTCATGTGGACCTGTCTTATCAAGATCAACTGTAACACAATCATGACAACTGACAATATATTGTTAGCCATTTGAACCCTGTTACATATTACTGAAGCCACTATCATCCATGTAGACAACATTACTAATGATAGCATCAAAAAGACGACTGCAAATGAACTGATATACTTGTAATATTTGCATGACATGAGCTTATCTTGAAGCAACTTATGATTGATTTTCCATTCAACAATCATTTCCTGTTCTTACTTAAGATTGATTACTTCATTTGAAACAATTATTGGTTTGTTGCTTGCTTGCACTTCCTTCTTTAATTGTTCCATTGTTTGAAGTGTCTTATTTTCCTTAACATGATTAGCATGAACCACATAATCTTGACCTGCTTTGGTTAATTGATATTGATTCGTTGTCCTGTAGAAGATTGCCTTACGATCATATAAGTATGGACTACCTAAGACCATTCCACATTCATTTAACGACACTACATCACATGTTACCTCATCCACATACTTAGATGAAATTGCAAATTTGATTGTGCACTGCTTTGTTATGTGC
>ML781048.1:1170432-1211703 GCA_009831015.1 Picea engelmannii | reverse complement strand
TTTTTTTTTTAATAAAGTTTTAAATTTTATTAATATAATTTTTTAATTAAAAAATGCATTTTATTAATGGGTAGTCAATACATGAATAAATGTAAGTTTGGGCGAATGGGAGAGGCATTGAGTGTAAGTCGTGGTCACGTGTTATCAAAAGTGGCTTCAATGATAATGAATATTTATATTTTGGGTGGTTAATAAATATATATTTTATTAATGGTGGGTTGAATTTATTTTAGTTATATATGTTTGTGTAAATATTGAATGATTTGGTTGAAAAAAACGTATTAAGGATAAATCTTCACTATATATATTATTAAAAGTGGTTTTAAATGATAATGATGGTTTGATTTTGGATGATTTTGATGGGATGTTAGTAAGTATTGTGTCTTATGTTGCTATTAAAGGTAAAATGAATGATAATGAGGTTTTATGCATAGATATTGAGGATCAGTCTTAATCATGTGTATTGTTAAAAGTGGGTTTAAATGATAATAATGGTTTGATTGTGCTGATTTTGACATGATTTTGATGGAAGAGGTACTAAATGCAAAGTGTTGGGTGATCCATGCAAAATGTAAATGATAATGAGGTCTTGTGTAGGTGAAAGGTATATAACAAATTTTGAATTATTTTGATGAAAGGGATATCAACTAAGTCTTGGGTAATTCATAAAAATGTATATATATTATTAAAAATTTCTAAATGATAATGGGTCTTTCATGGCCTCAACCACCATACTCCATACTCTTGGGTGATCTATGAAAATGTATACATTATTAAAGATGTTCCAAATAATAATGTGATTTTTATTCATCTATTAAGTACACTTTTCATTCATGGGTGATTTTGATGGAAGAGATAACAAATACAATTTGGATGATCTATGAAAATGTATACATTATTAAAGATGTTCCAAATAATAATGTGATTTTTATTCATTTATCAAGTACACTTTCAATTCATGGGTGATTTTGATGGAAGAGATAACCAATACAATTTTTGGGTGAACTGTGAAAATGAATGTGCTATTTAAAGTGACCTCAATGCAATTCTCAATGCAGGTCTTGGGTGACCTAGAAAAATTCATGTGGCATCAACATGTGACAAGTCCATGTGTAAATCTTGGGTGACCTGGGAAAATGCATATGTGTTATTAAAAATGGTCTCAATAATAATGCACAAACAAATCTTAGGCAATTTTGATGGAAGAGATACTTAAATGTTAAATTCTAGATTTGGTGTTTCTTTTTTAAGGTGATAAAACTTACTATAATTTAGTTATCAATTAATAATAAGGACAATTACTATTGGCTATTATTTATGATGTGTGTTGATTCATCACCGTTATTCAAGAAAAACCACACCACCTAAAATAACTTGATGATGGTCCATAAGGAAGAAGACTTTCACTCTTACCATTAACCTATTTCCTTAGATCACCATACACCAAATTTATGAGAGAAAATACCATGATAAGGGGCACACTTGTTAAAAGGTACTAATTAATTGTTATATGGAATCATGGATAAGGAACAACACACAGTTGTTTAGCATCTTGCCTTCAAGCCAATCAGTTACAAACTATTCTTAGTGGACTTCAACTATTATGGAGGTGTTAAAGCATAAAGTTGTGGGTCCTCATGATTCTTTGGCCCTCAAATTGTTTCATGGGCCCGTCGTATTAACCCTTTGACCCATGCAACGTGGAGGTGAATTAATTTTTTTTTCTAATGGGTTTCTCTCTTACTTAGCTTGTTTCACATGGCATATGGTTCTACATAAAATGGATTCAATGGCACATATATTCATATATTGGGGGGGTTTCTTCCACATATCATTCCACAAGTCAGTGATTTACTCATTTTCCCACGAGTATGGAGTATGGTGAAGGGGGATGGGACCATGTTATGAACTCTATGGAAAATCAAACAACATTTTATTGGTAAGTTGAATTGATGAGGAGATGTCATATTTTTTCCTATCGAGCATATGGTGCAATACAACTCACAATGGGATGGAGTTAGATGTGATACCTTAATGGATCCTCCTCTACAATAGTTGAACAATTGTGCATTAATGTCAATTTGATTTGATGAATGAGTCATCCCATACTCAACCCACGAGCCTTGAGGAGGATACATGGTACTTTAACTTCATGAATCAACATGTTTGATGTGTTGAACTAAGTTTATGATTAGTCCACACATATGTATGGTGAGACAACTTTATTATCACATTTGTATGCATGTAGTGGATCAAGTTTTATTGGAGTTAGGTGTGATACCTTAATGGATCCTCCTCTACAATAGCTGACCAATTGTGCATTAATGTCAATTTTATTTGATGAATGAGTCATCCCATACTCAACCTGCGAGCCTTGAGGAGGATGCATGGTACTTTAACTTCATGACTCAACATGTTTGGTATGTTGAACTAAGTTTATGATTGGTCCACACATGTGTATGGTGAGACAACTTTATTATCACATTTGTATGCATGTAGTGGATCGATTTTTATTGAATATCTTGATGGACATCCACCTTAGTGAGTTATTACACATTTTTTAGGGGGATGTTGGTTATTTTTGGAAAGTGATTCTATATAAATCATTATATTATTATTATTATTATTATTGTAAGAAGAGTAGAGCTCAAACCTATATAAGGGTTTTATCTTTCCCTCTTTTGTATGGTTGGACTTGGGACTCTCCCCTTTGAGCTTTGTTGAAGATCTTGAAGGCAATGTTATACTAGGAGATTTTTACTCTTATGATATGTGTTCCTGGGTTGATGTTGTTGAATATTATGTTGGATATCGCTTACATCAAGTGTGTTTGAAAGACTAAACTGATATGGGTAAAATTTATTCCTAAGCAAGAATATAGTTCCCTTGTCAAGAAGATTTTAATTGTGGCTCATTCCCCTCTTATTTATCTTTGTGTTTATGGTTGGTAATATAATGTAGCATCTTTTATATTAATTCAAACTTGCTGCTATGTATATGTGGACAATTCGTAGACATCAATTCATACGTGTATTGTTGATTTTCCTCATCAAGAATTACCACAAGTAATTTTGTACATTGGTGGGTAGCAAGATAAACTGTTTGGAGATCCCTTATTGGGTTTGTGTTCACTTTCAACCCCATGCTTATTGCCCTTGGTAAATGAGTCTTGACTCCACTTTCCCAATGGACTTGACACTAATCTTAATCCTCTGATCACTTCTCTTTTAAAATTATACTACAACACTTGTTTTTCTAAAACCACTCTTCATTTCACCTTGAGCCCTTATTACTTAAGCTTTAACAATCCTACGTCAAGGAATCTCCCCTTGATTTGGATAAGATCCAAACTAAAGTGTGAAGAGGTTTGGTCAGGTGACATTGACCTCCCTCTTAGTTCCTCCAAGTCCTTGCTTGAGCTTGAGGACTTTATCTCAATAAGTGAGGTTTTCAGAGGTAATAGGAGGGTTGGGTTTCTTGAGTTGGGTCTAGAATGATAGTGAAAGTGAGGGAAATCAATCCAAGAATTGGACTAAATTTAGCAAATCCATGGCTAGCTATCACTATCATAAGGATCATTCTACGTTATGTGAAATTCTAGACCTTAGAAGGGGTGTAAGGCATTGCGACTGTCACATATTTGAAGTGCATGATGCACTTGATATTGGAAGGAGGAATTGGAAATGGAAGTGGAATTTGAAGAACAATTTTAGGTCCAATACATACTTAGTGCATCCAATCAATTGAAAGCTAACAAGGGCAAATAAACAAAATATTTATGGTAAACTCCAACAAAAGGTATGAAGTCTTGGAAAAAAATGATTATTTATTGGATATAGTTTCAAATAGTCAATAGGTCACAATTATCCGAGGGGCTCTTCCAATTCTTGGCTCTTCCTAATTAGTCTATTGGATCTTTCCAAAATGCACTCTCTAAGGTGAAAGAAGAAGAAACAATGTAGCAAGGACAAAGGTTGAATGGTGTCATGGAGATGGAGCTATTGATAAGAAAACCAACCTCCAAGTTGGTGTCAAAGAAGAAACCCTCAATAAACATGAGTGCATGTAAAGCTTGTTATTAGAAATGTTTTGCAAGATAATATTATTATTAACTCAATTTATTAGGTGGTATACTAGTAGAGTACATAGTTATACTTCTAATACAATAGGAATATAATAGTTGTTTAACATCAATTTTGAATTTTGTATTAACTTGCTATCTCTCTCTCTATATATATAATAGTTGTTTAACATCAATTTTGTATTAACTTGCTATCTAATTGTTAATACAAAATTGATGTTAAACAAATATATATATATATATATATATATATGAAACTCACTTTACCCTATTTTATTTGTAATTTATATCATAAAATTATAAAACAAATATATATTTTTTGAATTTAATTTAATTTAATTTTTATAAATATTTTTAATTAATAAATTTAAAAAATATATACTATACCATTTTTAAAATAATTAATTTAATATTTATAAGTAATTAAGGAAAAACCATAAAACCAAAAAAATAAAAATAAAATAAAATATATATTTAACATGAAGAAACAAAATATTTATTTAAGATAAACAAACTTCAAAGAATATTTGATTTTAAATTTTTTTTTATATTAAATTATAATATTAAATAAATTATAATTATATTAATTAAAAATATAAAAAAAAAAAATTATTATTTTAATTAAAAATATAAAAATTTTAATTATTATTTTAAAGAAAAGAAGATAAGTACAAACAATATTTAAGGAACATTCCTGTTTTGATATAAACAAAAAAAAAAATGTTATTAAATTAATAACATTTAACATTATGTATTGATATGATTAAATGAACTTTCTTTTCATGGAAACACTTTGATGTTATAGTCGCATCAAATGTAATTAAAAAACATATAGCATTGGACTAGAAAGAACTGGAGGAAAGAATCATAATTAAACTGGAATGTATACTCATGATGAAACAATAGAATCTATAATACTGTAAATTTAATCTCTTCCTTGTTTTTAGCCTTAAGATGTGGGTCCAGATATTAAATTGTATGAGGCATGAGAATAGCACTAAGCGTTGTTTAATGGGAACATGAAAATAGCACTAAAACGTTTTTTCATTACTCTTAAAACACTCATGGTGTGGCATACTAAGAAAGCCTTTTTATGTGCAAATTAAAGGTGGTTTAAATATAATGGAGTTTTATTTAAATATGGAATGATTTTAATGATGTAAGTTTTGGGTGAGTAATGAAAATGCATATAGTTTAAATAAACATGGAGTTTTCAGTAATATGTATACATGTAAATCTTAGATGAATTTTATGGAAAAGATATTTAAGTGAAAAAATGTATGTGCTATTAAAGTTAGCCATAGTGTATTCAAATAAAAGTGTATTCAAATAAATATTGAGTTAGTTTGATGGAAGAGATAAGAAAGGTTTTTAGGCCGGGAAATACTTATTAAAATCTTTCTGTCTAATTCTGTATTGGATAGCTTGGAGTCCGGGGAATGGGCATTTAATCTTGATTGGAAAAGATTGTATATTGGGGATGGGATAGTCGACAATATTGTCGGAGGAGTTGGTTGAAGTGATTAATAGGAAAGGTGTGTACTACCTTTTCCAGGCCCATGTTGAGGCACAAGTGGGTAGGATCACTTCCAATTGGCTTACTAGTGTGAATTTGGATTTGTCTGGGCGCCTACAAGAAGAATGACATGCTTATCGATGCGCTCTTATAGATAATGGAATCATCCTACAAGAGAAGCCATATACTTTAAAATGGACAAGTGGCGACTTGTCGGGACATGTTACAGTTAAGAATGTCTACTTAGCAACAACAAAGCTGAAATGGAATTACAAGATAGGTGGTTGGAGAAAGGCCTTATGGGCTTGGAATTGCCCGCTAAAAATTAAGCTATTCATCTGGTTGTTGGTGGAAAATAAAATACTTATGTGGGAGATCCTCTAGCGCAGAGGTTTTATAGGTCCAAGTGTTTGTAAGTTATGTTTGAAGAATGTAGAATCGACTCAGCACCTATTTATGGAGTGTGCCTTTACGATGGAAGTATGGAACAAGTTAATATTGTATACAATCTATTCTGGAGTTTGGGCTGGGAATAATCTGATGGACTGTTTCAAACAGTGGATAGCCCGAAATTTTCATTTACCTACTCTTCCAACTCTAATATGTTGGTCTTTATGGAGGGAACACAATTATGTGGTCTTTGAAGACATCACTCCTAGGGTTCAGAAAGTGATCCATATATCTCTTTTAGCTTTGCGGGAATACAAACATATTCCAAAAGTATCTGTTCAGAGATTGGGGCCTTCACATCCGGTGGTGGGAGGCACGATTGGCTGGTTCGATGGAGCAACTTCATCTTCAGGTCTGAACATTGGTGTGCGGGGTGTCATCAGGATCAGTGAGCAGTTTAGTTACAAATGGATCCTTAATTGTGGGCCCAGTACCAATACCAGAGCCGAATTGTTTGGTCTTTGGGCCTTGCTTTCATCGAATTCTCATATTTCTATCCAGGAGCTACATGTTATGGGAGATTCAAATATTATAATTGATTGGTTGAAGGGAAAGGGGCCCCTACAAGTCATCACTTTGGACTGCTAGATGGAATGTATCACTGGATTAATCAATCAATTCAACAAATATCCTTTGCTCATGTTTATAGAAATGACAACAAAATGACAGATAGTCTATCAAAAAAGGCATTCATAAGGGATCCTGAGAAGCTTATCTACTACCAATGTGCAGAGGAGCATGAGGGGCCACTCCAATTTCTCGATCTTTACTAGTTCTTCTTAGCTTTTATTTTCGTAGTTGCTTAGCCTTTCTTTTTTGGGTCGATTAGTGGCACCTGTTGTTATGTTCTCTTGATTTTGGATGTCTTGTGAACATCCAAGGATTTATTGAGGAATGGGTAGTTTCTATTCTGACGTGATATGTAGTTTTGTTGTTATGGCCTAGGGGTCTTCTCTTTGTGATGTAATGGGGAATATTAACATTACTTATGGTCTTTTTTTGTGATGTAATGGGGAATATTAACATTACTTATGGTCTTTTTGACACAAGTAAATTTGGGCATTTTGTAAGCGATCAGTTTATATTTATAATCTAAATATAAAATGTAATTTTATGTGGAGAAAAAAAGAAGTGTTATTTTAAAAGGCCTAAAAAAATAATGAAGGGTGATGTTAATAATAATGTGTTTTTCTATACATAATAAGCATATTTACAAATCTTAGATAATTATGTCGGAATAGCTAATTTCTATGAGTTTTAGGTGACCAACGTAAATTCATATACTATTAAAAGTGGCCTAAATGATAACATGGTCTTACCTACATAACAAATATATAAGTAAAAAAATGTTGATTTTGAAGAAAAGATACCCAATGCAAGTCTTAGGTGACGAGCTATTAAAGGTAGTCTTAAACAATACTCAGTGAAAGTCTTGGTTACCTATGGAAATTTATGTGTTATTAAGATTTGACTAGCTAATATAAAGCTAGTTGAATTTGTCAAGAAAATAAATAAATTATTATATTAAGGATGTTTTAGAGTATCACTAAAAATGATTACATAAATTAGATCAAAGCAGTTAATGCAAAGGTCCCATTGTTTGTAAAGGGTTTCTTTTGAGAATAAACAGAAATATATTTTGATTTATTATACATATAATAAGTACACATGTAAACCTTGGACAAATTTGAAGGAAGAAATACTCGAAGCAAGTTTTGGGTGACTCGTGAAAATGTATATATGTTATTAAAGGTGGCCTCAATAATAGTGTGCTAATTTATATATAATAAGTACACTTGCAAATATTGGATGATTTTGATGGAAGGGATACCCAATGCAAGTTTTGGATGATCCATAAGAAAATTGTATGTATTATTAAAAGTGACTTAATTTATAATGTGGTATTTGGGCGACTTTGATGGAAGAGATATCTAGTACAGGTTTTGGATGGCCCATAAAAAGTGTATGTAACAAAAGTGGCCTAATTTTAATATCGTCTTATGTATCTAACAAGTACATGTGAAAATTTTGGATAATGTTGATAAAAAATATACTTAGTGCAAATCTTGAATGACCTATGAAAATGCAGATAAAGTATTGGTGATCTTAACTATAATACTCGATATACATCTTAGGTGATCCATAAAAATATTATATATGTTATTAAAGTTAGCCTTGATGATATTGCATTACCTTACGCATAATAAGTACACATGCAAACCTTAGATGACTTTGATGAAAGAGACATTCAATGATTTTAGGTGACTTTGATGAAAAATATATCCAACGCAAGTCTTAGGTGACTTGAACTTCTATACATAATAGGTATAAGTGTAAATATTGTCTAATAATAATGTAAGAGATACCTAATGAAAGTCTTAGATAACACATGAAACTACATATGCGTTATTAAAAGTGGTCTTTTGGGTGACAGAGATGGAAGAGACATTTAATGTAAGTTTTGTGTGACCCATCAAAATACATATGTGATATTAAAAGTGGCTTTTTCGATGGCAATAATGAAAGATATACCTAATGCAAGTCATAGTTGACCCATTAAAATACATATGCGTTATTAAAAATGGCTTTAAGGATAATGTGATCTTTTGCACATAAAATTTAGACGTGCAAATCTTGAGTGATTGTAAGATAATTGATGAAACACATATGTACCATTAATGGTGGATTAAATGACGATGCAATCCTCTATATTTATACATAAATACCTAATAATAATGATATTTCTATGTAATTATTTCTACAACATAATAATCACCTTTCTATTTATATCCCTATTTGTACATAACAAGTTACTACATGCACAAATCTTTAGTGACTTTCTCAAAATCTCTTTGAAAAAAGTATATTCTAGTACAAGTTTTAAATGACCCGTGAAAATGCATAAATGTTACTAAAGGTGTCCTCTATGGTACTACATCTTTTTACACAAATGGTATACATGTGCAAAACTTGAATGGCTTTGGAAAAAAAAAACATTTGTTTGAGTTTTGGGTGATATAAAAATTCGTAGATATTATTTATCATGGCTTTCATGACATTTCCATCTTTATATATCAAATAAATATAAAGATAACCAATAAAATTATAAAGATGTGGCATAAATGTCAAAAGAATACATAAATGATACATAATGAATACATGCTTTATGAGTAAATGATGTTCATTCAAATTTTGAGTAATCCATGCAAATACATAAATATTATTAGAATATGTCGTAGTATAAATGTTCTATGTTTTGGTTCTTTTTTTATTATATTATGTGTTTAATTTTACTTGAAATCTAGTGAGAAATTGTTGGATCTGCATATTTGACTAGTTAAGTCTATATAATCTAAGTGCCCCGGGGTTTTTCATCACGCTAAACCCATTTATGCATTCAGAAATACAATTTAAACAATAGAAAATTGTGATTTCACCCAAATTTATATCACCATATTTCGATGAAAAATATCAAAACATAAAATGTTTAAACAACACCTTCGAATATTAAATTAATGTTATAATGAAAAAATATTATTTCAAATTACAAATTTAATTTAATATAATCTTTATTATATAAACCTTAAATCAATGAGACAAGACTTCCTAAGTAAGGTAGGAAAATACATAAATGCTAGTAAATATGGTCTTTAGTATGTCAACCTTAAACCAGTTTGACAAAGGAAAAAATAAATTGGTGGTAATTTTTGGCGATCCAAGTAAATGCTTATTACTTTGTGGTGATCTTGATAATAATTTTTATAATTTATTATTAAATTCAAATGACCAAACTGAACAACTCTTTTGTTTTCTTATTGGTATTGAACCAAATTGAAATGTTTAATGTAATCATGATTTTGAGAAATCAAAATCAATTCCATATCAGTGTATCATTTTTAATTCATAAGTACTTAAATCTTTGTGGTTTGGAAGAATCAAAGGAATAGATCAGTTTTTATGATCAAGAGTCTTGGATGATGTAATTAAAATTATTCTAATATAATTTTGTGCGAATTTCTTATTGGAAAAAATGCTTAAATGTAACATCCCACTCTGGTGCACTGAGAAAACTTATTCTTTGAGGACACTTGCTCGCAAGTGATCCAGACTATTATGATATTAAAACATTTGTCCTTGATTATGATGTGTTATGATGGATGACATGATGTTTCACTGCATTGACATAGACAGGTGCTATTGACTCGGTTTTACTGAGTGTGCAGGGTTTTGGACCTTGAGGATGCAAAGGCATTGATGGAACCCTTGGACTCCAGATCGTGTCATAGAGTGTGCTATTCAGGTTTGATTGTTTTACTGTGATCCTAGTACATTTGATTAGATGATATGATGTGGACATGTCTAACATGATTGTTGATGATGCAGGCTGACGATAGCTTGCCGACCAGACTCACATATGGAGTAAAGGGGCCACACACACGACTACCAAAGAGGTTGAGGGAGAGGTGTGGACAACAGCCCTGCCACAACCTACTAGCACTCCCACTTTGGTTCGAACTGTAGGTTAATGATTACCTAGTTCGAGAGGACCCACCATGCCATGAGGGTAGACTGCGACAGTTGCTCGCGATGATTCTAAGGGGCGTGCAATAAGGCGGGGGCCTTATTCCTTAGAAGCCCGTAGTCTCCCACAAGTTCACTTGGTGGAGTGTTGACTCCAGGGGTTATTAATGTCTACCAATCAGTCAACAAGCGAGTGGCACCCTTGGACCACGTGGTGCATCCTGAAGGGCACATCGCGCAAAAGAAACAAAAGAAGTGAGTGGCACCCTTGGAGCACTTGGTGCATCCTGAAGGGCACGTCACACAAAAGAAAAAAAAGAGGCAAGTGGCACCCTTGGAGCACGTAGTGCATCCTGAAGGGCACGTCGCGTTGATGATGATAAAAGGAACGAACCTAGATGGCCCTAAGACAATCAACACTTTAAGAAATTTTAAAACAAATCCCCTAATTAAATGTCACCCAGTTCAGAATCTAAGTCCTAAGTCTGAAACTTTGCTAGGGGTAAAATTTTGCCTACCCTTGAGAAAACATCTCTAAAAATTTAAAATAGTAAAATTTAAAATAAAAACCCTTTAAGTAATAATTTTGGTCTTCATAAATTTTTGGGGTAAAATGAAGAGAGTAAGAAATTAATTAAAAGCTGTGGATATAAAATATAAAGAAGAAATTAATTATTTTTAATTTTTGATAGTTTAAAAAGGATGCTGAATTAATAATAAAAGGGAAAAGGGGGTTAAATTGCAACTGCCATTTTTTTTTAGCTCTAATAAAAACGGGAAAGAGGGAAATTATAACATTTAGGAAACTAGGGAATGGAGGTAACTTAAAAAGGGAAAGAGGGGAACTTATGGTAAAAAGTGAGGTCAACTTAGTAAAGAATCTGCAATTAAGAACATTCTAAATTGAACTAAATTAGCAACTTCATTTTAGGGAAAGTATTTAAAAACTGTAAGGGAATCTAGGGACACCTAGGAGTAAAAATAGGAGTAACTCTAGGTGGGTGAGGGAATAAGACAAATTAATTAATTAAATAAAATAATTATTGGAGGAAAGTGGGGGATGGATGACACTTGTACGAAGGAGAATTATTAGAAGATTTTTATTAAAACTTAAATTAAATGAGATTTAGGGAAAGTTTGGAAGTTCTAAAAATCTATAAAAGAGAGGAAGGAGGAGGAAGTAGGGGATCGACTGTTAGCGTAACATTACGCTGCCGAATTTGTGACTTGACTGATTACTTATGGGGAGTTTGGATTTCCCATCTCGGATAGGAGTGGTAGCTCGGATAGGAGTGGTAGCTTGGCCTTGCAAGGCGAGCTGGGAGCTAGACGTACCATCTGGATATTGTGTGGCCCCTTTGTGGCTCGGGGGACTAAGGGGGAAGCAGAGTACCCCTAGCGTTGGCTGGGAGGTATTGGTGCAGTCTCGATGGTCAGCGAGCGAGAGCAGCACAGAGCGCGCGAATGACCCTAGGAGCAGGCGAATAGACAACGGTCTGATTCAAATTCTGAATTTTACGTCTAAAATTATAATTCTGAATCTATAGGTCTGATATTTAGGTTGGAAGTGAACACTTTAGTAGTATTCCTTTACCACCATAAACAATCCAGGTGCATGGAACAGATGTTTATGTTGGCCTTGAATATTGCTAACAGTTGCTATTTTACCAAACTGTCCTTCCTCTAATTTTTAAATGGTAGAATCCACTGCTACGATTGGGTGTTCTTATTACTTTATACGTTCCTCGAACCAGTTAATCCGTGAGTATCCTTGGATATTCTACTTGTTGTTTTGTTGGTATTTGGCCGTCTGATTTTATTTTAATATGTATGGAAGGTGTTTTGGCTGGTGCGTTAATAGCTATGATCTTATCATAACTCAAATTATGTAGGATTGGGATCCAATAAATTAAAAAAAAAAAATGTTAAATTTAATTTCTGAGTTAAAAAAAAATGAGAAGCTTATTCCTGAAATTCTTGTAACTAACGCGAATGGAACGGGGAAATAGCTCTTCGGGATTTCGCTGCTTGCCCTCGTCTTTGAAGTTTCATGACCCTTCAGCCGAAAAAACTGCGCCCAAAATTGGTGTTAAATCCCCCGCATGGCCTTTTTTTTTCCTAAGTCTCTTCCTGGCGTTGGATACCTTCCAGATGGTCGTGCTTCCATTTTCTCCCTTGATGATTGCTTGTACTTCCAGGAGGTGCGTTTGGGACGAATGTTGTTCCCACGAGTGACCTGAACTAGCCTTTACCACTCTGCCAGACCACCCAGTACAGTCGGCGAAGAGGTTTAGGGTTGATTCTAGAGCTGGCGTTTTTCCTAAATTCATGGGTTGGTCTGCGTGGTTCCCGGCAATAAAATTTATGTTGATCAGTTGCGTGCTACTGGCTGCGTGTTACATTTTTGTTCAAACCACCACCATTACCTTAACCACAGTCTAAGCATCCACCAGCGGGGACGTTGTTCCCAAGGAGATTCGTAAGCCTGCAGTTTAGTTGATTTCCCCGACTCCTGTAACTGATCTTTCATCCGCATTAATCAATCTGACCATTTGCGCATCTTTAATTGAAGTGGCGTGAATCTTTCCTTATGATCTATTTGCCTATTGTAATGAAGACCGATTGCATTTGAATCCTTTGACCATGTCCTTAAGCCGCATTCCTAGCTGCTTGAACCGCGTTGATGAATGGACCGCTCTGGACAGGCGGCGAATGTTATGTGACAACATCTGCGGTCAGCGAATTTTTAGTGTGGTGTAGTCTGGGCGCAACTACTGCGTGACAGGACTGTGGTTATTGTTGAATTTCCCAAGTTTCAGAGTGTGGCAAATTATTATTCACTTCCTGGCTTTTCCTTTAAAAAAAAACAAAAAACAAAACTACTACATCCGTGGATTAATTACCCTGTGAGACTTATAACGCAGCGCGGAAAATTTTCATGGTGTTCTGTATAACAATGGTTTTATTATTCCATGGCTAAGTCGTTTTATTTTAATGTCCAATTTCTCCATCCTTAACTATGTCTTTTTTTTCCATTATCCTGTTGGTTAACCCTAAAAGTAACAATTACTTTTCTTTAAGCCTATGAAATTTTGTTGCGTTCTGGAATTTAATGGGTACCTTTGTGTGCATATGGATATGGAGAATCCTACACTCTATGATATGGCCTCAATAGTTCTATTTCAATAGCCTTGGATATTGTTCTTCATTAGTGGCACTTTCTTATGAAACAGATAAATAGTCTCTCRGTTGTCTTCGCGTTAGTTGAATCTTCTAGTTAGCTACTGCTGCAAGGTAAGCCCTCTTACCTTGATAGGGGGAATGATCTAGTAACTCTTCGACACACCCAAAAATGAAAAACAAACCTTTTGCGGATATCCCAAAAGAAATTTAAAAAAAATTGGGTTCCACTTATTATTGACTTAGTTGGGAATATTTTATAGCTTAACTTGTAACACCGAATTATTTAAAAATCTACTTTGGAATTATAAGGAGGGTTATAAATTTATATGCAATAGATGTTACCCACTAAACCATGCATTTAGGGTTTTTGATTATGCTTGGTTCCTATATAAAGTTATTAAAAACAATAAGAATGTTCACATTATTACACTATTTTACTTGATATTGATGAAATAATAAATTGCACGATTCCATTTACCACATTAGTAAAACTGATAGTTATAAGCTAATAGGCCCTTTTAGTTCTTAAGGTGGAAAGTGGTCCTTAAACCTTGCTACATTCATTTAAAAGTGTGAGCTACAGTAGAATTTAATGAAAGATTAATTCCGCCTTGAAGTAAAGTAGATGACTACCTTGCATAAATTATGGATTTATCATCGTTGGGTTGTGGCATTAATTATTGGTTCAAAATTACTGGCTATCGATTTATAAATTTAGATAATTGAGTTAATGTTAATGTTAATTTATACGCTTGCGATAAAGATTTTTGAATATTGTGTTAATTATGGATTTATAATCATTGTGTTGTTGAGACAATTATTGGTTCCTAATTATTGTCTAATCGAATTATAAGTTTAGATCATTGAATGAATGTTAATGTAAATTTTACAAGGATTGCGTTAAATGATTTAGGATATTTCGTTAATTATAGATTAAATGTTAATTATTGCGTTAAATGATAATTATAACTATTCATTATTTTTATGATTATAATTAATGACTAATTATCTTGTTAAATGTTAAACCAGTCGAAGTTCAGACTTGCACGATAAGGTCCCTTGAATGTTGTTTTAGAGGGTACCTTGATGACGAATTATGATCTAAAGTTGCGCAATGGAATGGCCTTAAGACTCTTATAGATTTTAGTCCCTTGTTTAATTAATGTTGTACTGGATTGTAAAATTTTTGTGTGCTTGGTCTACTTGTGTCGGGCGGGACGTAGACACCTCCATGTTCCTCAGAACAGTCGCCAGCCCTGAGACCTTAAATGGTTAAAATAGATGGGAACTTGGGCTTGAGCGTTGCTTATGTGTCTTGGAGGTCCTAACCAGTGCAGGGTAGGATGGATGGGTAGTCAGTCTTATTTATAGTCGATTGATTGTCGTTTAATGCATGCAGATACTTGATGTGCGTCTTAGGTCGTCATGTTGTGTTGTTGTTGTATGTGTCTTGTTCGTCGTCAGGTGGCGACGCAGAGTCAAATGTGTATATTACCCTTGTACACACGCACACACATAGCATAAAAAATAAAAAATAAAAAAATTGCACTTGTTATATGAGGATTGTCGTCGTAATGAGGAGGATCGTTACATATGGTATCACAGCGGGTTCGACCCGCGACTTGGGATCGCTACGACTTTCGTTGACATGATTGGATTATATTGTTGCTCATTGAGTTGATTGTGTGCGTGCGGGTAATCATGGTTAGAGGACTCCATGGAGGAAGACGACAGGGTGCTAGGGGAGGAGGCGCGACGCCTCCAATAGCATCCACACCTGAGGGCTCTAACCCCTAGGGAGACGAGTAGGTTCTCGGATAGGAGCAGATAACAGTTGGCGATGTTGTCGGGATGATGAGATCTTTTCAGCGCATGTCCGAGGCACTGATCAACCATTTGGACAGAGATGAGGCCAGGGCACTGGCATCTGCTGAGGTTCCGCCGCGCGCACCAGCCGTTACTGGTAGCATTCACCGTGAACTCGAGAAGGTCAAATTTCCCGAGTTCTTTATTGCCCCAGAAAACGCAACCGCCGAGGCATGGTTGGAGAACATGGCGATGTGATTCGCACTTCGCGATTATACCTCCAACATGAAGGTCTACATGGCGGTCTTTCAACTGAAGGGGAGCGCTCTTATATGGTGGAAGACGCTCCTACCACAGCTGAACATGGCCGTCAAAGACGTGTCATGGGAACTGTTCGAGGAATGGTTCTGAGAGAGGTGCCTTTCAGAGGAATTGATTGAGTGTCAACTCAATGAGTTCAACGCCTTACGACAGGGAGGTCGTACGGTGCCCGAGTACGAGGCTCATTTTATGGAGTTGCTCCGGTATGCTCCGCACCTTAACACGAAGAAACTTAAGGTCAATAGGTTCATGTTGGGCCTTAACGACAACCTGCGTGCAAAGGTTAGGATTTTGATGCCTCAAACCTTGCACGATGTCGTCTAGAAGGCCCTCATAGCAGAGGAGGATCTTATCAGTGGGGGTCAGAATAGGACTCCAGCGAGACCAACAGGTCAAGTTTCATCTGGAACATAGCAGCACCAGACACCAGCGAGACATACGTCAGTATATCGTGGCTTTCAGAGGGGATCCACTTTCTCTACACCCCGACAACTGTCGCCTCAGCAACGAACACCTTATCGGGGACCACAGCATCAACAACAGTGTCGCCCGCAACAACAGAAGTTTAGGCCTGTTTAGCAGAACATAACAGGGTTCCAGGTCGATGGGTCATCATCTTCTACTTCGGGTACCAGGACTATTGGGCTGAAGAAGGGGTGTTGGACGTGTGGGGAGCCACACTACTAGCACGACTGTCCTGTGGAGAGGGCCAGAGCGTCCGGATCAACAGGACCCACTATGGTGGGAGATATGGGCAAGGACCATCGGATTCATGCAATATTGAATAACCACCAGGCAGAGCATTAGTCAACTATGCTCGAGATGACAGGTACCGTCACTGACCAGACCCTTAGTATTTTGATAGATCTCGGTGCTACTGAGAATTTCATTTCTGGTGCAGCGCTAAAAAGGATTAAGGTAAAGGCAGTCGAACAGGATGAGTTTAGCTTCATGGAGATGGCCTTGGGAACCAAACAGAAGGTTGGAGGAAAGGTTACGGGCTATGCCCTTAACTTGGGAGATTTTGTCACGAGGGCCATCTTGTATGTCACGATCTTAGGATCTTATGATATCGTAATTGGTATGGATTGGTTGGAATCGCATGAGGTGAAACTCAACTGTAAGACGAAACTGTTGAGCTTGATCGATGACGAGGGACAGAGATGTGTGATTGTAGGACGGAACCAGGGAGTTTCCCTGAGGTTCATCTCTTCCTTACAGTTACGGAAGAGTATGCGCAAGGGGTGCAAGCTTTATGCGATCCTTACGTTAAACGAAAAGGGAGTAGCGGAAGGTCTTGAGCACCTTCCGGTGGTGAGAGAGTTTGCGGACATGTTTCTGGAGGAGTTACCTGGGATGCCGCTGGAGAGAGAATTGGATTTTACCATAGACCTAAAACCGGGGACTGAATCGATAGCAAGAACGCCTTATCGGATGTCGACCCCGGAGTTACAAGAGTTGAAAATGCAACTAAAGGAGTTGTTGGACCTAGGACTGATACGTCCTAGTGTGTCACCGTGGGGTGCACCGGTTATTTTCATATGAAAGATGGACGGATCGTGGAGGCTTTGCATTGACTGCCGTCAACTAAACAAGGCCACGATCAAGAATCAGTATCCCTTGCCGAGAATTGATGATTTGTTCGATCAAATGAAGGGTGCGACAATGTTCTCCAAGATTGATTTGCGATCAGGGTATCACCAGTTGCGGATCAAGGAGGATGACGTCCCTAAGACCACCTTTAAGATGAGGTTTGGACACTACGAGTTTACTTTTTACCGTTTGGACTGACAAACGCCCCAGGGGTATTTATGAGTTTGATGAACGGGGTGTTCCGCGAGTACTTGGACAAGTTCGTCCAAGTGTTCATTAATGATATTTTGATTTACTCTCGTATGATGGAGGAGCATGATGAGCACTTGCGCTTGGTACTACAGTGTATACGAGAGCACAAATTGTATGGGAAATTGTCCAAATGCTCTTTTTATCAATCGAGGATTCACTACTTAGGGCATCTCATATCCAGCGAAGGTATCACCATGGATCCAGCCAAGGTCGAGTCTATTATGGAATGGCCTGCACCGACGAATGTCACAGAAGTGTGTAGATTTATGGGTTTAGCAGGATACTATCGACGGTTTGTCAAGGGATTTTCGAAGATAGCAAATCCGATCACGGAATTGCAGAAGAAAAACAAGAATTTTGTTTGGACCGAGATATGCGCGGAAGCATTTCGGAGGCTTAAGGAGTTGTTAACAATAGCGCTGATACTAAAGGTCCCTAACATGGACGTGGACTTGTTGGTATGCACAGACGCATCCAAGGAAGGTTTAGGCGGAGTCTTGATGCAAGACGGACGAGTGATTGCTTACATTTCGAGGAAACTGAGAAGGCATGAGGAGAACTATGCGACGCACGATTTGGAGTTATTAGCCATCGTTTATGCCTTGAAGGTTTGGAGACACTACCTTGTTGGACAAAAATTTGAATTAAAGACTGATCATTGTGGACTACAACACATTTTTATGCAAAGCGACCTGAACGCATAACAATGGCATTGGTCGGAATTTCTTAGCGAGTACGACTTTGAGATTACTTACATAAAGGGAACAGTGAACCGAGTGGTGGATGCTTTGAGTTGGAGACCACGCATCTTCTCGGTGTTGCCTCTTTAGATGAATCTACGTGAGAAGATTCTCACTTTACAACGTGACGATGACTGGTACAAAGAGGTCGAGGGTTTTATTGGACAAAACACAATGATGGTACCACGATATGAGGGATTTTCATTTGACAGCGATGGGTTATTGAGGTTTAAAAGTTGGATTTACGTACCACCAAATGACAAGTTGAGGATGTTGATCCTGAGCGAGGCTCATAGAGCAGTTTACATGGATCACCCAAGAGTCACGAAGATGAGGGCAGACCTTACGCCCTTATTCTTTTGGAAGGGAATGAAGGCAGACATAGTCAACTATGTGGCCAGATGTCTAGAGTGTCAGCAAGTAAAGGCTGAACATAGACACCCAACATGATTACTTCAACCACATGCCATTCCGGATTCAAAATGGGAGGTTATTTCGATGGATTTTATTGTTGGATTGCCATTGACGGAAATGAGACATGACTTGATTTTTGTAGTAGTAGACACTCTGACGAAGAGTGCTCACTTTATTTCTATGCATACGACGTATCAGACACCTGACATAGCTAGAGTTTTCATCAGTGATATTGTGAGGATGCATGGCATGCCTAAGAGGATTATATTTGATCGAGGATCAGTGTTTACTTGACGATTTTGGACGAGTTTCCAAGAGGCCTTGGGAACCCAACTTAACTTTAGTACTGCGTATCACCCAGAGACTGATCGACAGACCGAGCGAACAAACCAAATCTTGGAGGACATGTTGTGCATGTACGTGATGGACCAACAAAAGCGTTGGGAGGAATTCTTGCCACTAGTGGAGTTCGCTTACAACAACAGTTACCAGAGCACCATTAAGATGGATCCTTTCGAGTTTCTTTACGGGAGACCGTGTCGGACGCCCTTGAGTTGGGATTGGCTTGAGGATAGGGTCCTGGTTTGACCAGAAGCGATCCAAGAAATGGAAGAGAAAATGCAAACCATAAGACAAAGGATTAAAGAAGTGCAGGATCGACAGAAGAGTTATGCTGATGCGCATTGAGTCAACCGTAGTTATGAGGTCGGCGATCGAGTCTTCTTGCGGGTTAAACCTCATAAGATTTTGATCAAGTTTGGAAAGGGAGCTAAACTCTCTCCTAAGTTCGTGGGACCTTTTGAGATTGTGGAGAGGAAGGGGCCCGTGGCCTATCGACTAGCCTTGCCTGATTCTTTGAGGTATATGCACGATGTTTTTCATGTATCTGTTTTGAGACATTATATTAGTGATCCTACACATGTGATTGACATGACTTCCTTGCAGGTATCTGACGAGGGAGTGCTCACGGCTGAGCCGATCCGCATCTTAGATCATCGCGTTCGACAGTTATGATGTCGAATGGTAGACCAGGTCAAGGTCCAGTGGGATAATTATAGTCCGCACTTGGCGACCTGGGAGGATGCATATGATATGCGCTAGCAGTTTCCATTTTTGTTTGATAGATAGATATATGATACTGTGATAAACTTATTTCAACATTTATACTATGAAACTTCAGGACGAAGTTTAGACCAAGAGGGGGTGTATGTAACATCCCGCTCTGGCACATTGAGAAAACTTATTCTTTGAGGACACTTGCTCGCAAGTGATCCAGACTATTATGATATTAAAACATTTGTCCTTGATTATGATGCGTTATGATGGATGACATGATGTTTTACTGCATTGACATAGACATGTGTTATTGAATCGGTTTTACTGAGTGTGTAGGGTTTTGGACCTTGAGGATGCAGAGGCATCGACGGAACCCTTGGACTCCAGATCGAGTCAGGGAGTGTGCTATTAGAGTTTGATTGTTTTGCTGTGATTTTAGTACATTTGATTAGATGATATGATGTGGACATGTCTGACATGATTTTTGATGATGCAGGCTGACAATAGCCTGCCGACCAGACTCACATATGGATTAAAGGGGCCACACACATGACTACCAGAGAGGTTGAGAGAGAGCTATGGAAAACAACCCTGCCACAGTCTACTAGCACTCTCGTGGCTCAAACTATAGGTTAACGATTACCTAGTTCGAGAGGACCCATGATGTCGCGAGGGTAGACCGCGATAGTCGCTCGCGATGATTCTAAGGGGCACACAATAAGGTGGGGGCCTTATTCCTTAGAAGGCCTTAGTCTCCCACAAGTTCACCTGGCAGAGTGTTGACTCCAGGGGTTATTGATGTCTACCAATCAGTGAAGAAGCGAGTGGCACCCTTGGAGCACGTGGTGCATTCTGAAGGGCACGTCGCACAAAAGAAACAAAAGAAGCGAGTGGCACCCTTGGAGCACGTGGTGCGTCCTGAAGGGCATGTCGTGCAAAAGAAACAAAAGAGGCGAGTGGCAACCTTGGAGCACGTACTGCATCCTGAAGGGCACGTCGCGTTGATGATGATAAAGGAATGAACCTAGATGGCCCTAAGACAATCAACACTTTAAGAAATTTTAAAACAAATCCCCTAATTAAATGTCGCCCAGTTCAGAACCTAAGTCCTAAGTCTGAAACTTTGCTAGGGGTAAATGAGGAGAGTAAGAAATTAATTAAAAGATGTGGATATAAAATATAAAGAAGAAATTAATTATTTTTAATTTTTGATAGTTTAAAAAGGATGTTGAATTAATAATAAAAGGGAAAAGGGGTTAAATTGCAACTGCCAATTTTTTTAGCTCTAATAAAAAGGGGAAAGAGGGAAATTATAACATTTAGGAAACTAGGGAATGGAGATAAATTAAAAAGGAAAAGAGGGGAATTAATGGTAAAAGGCGAGGTCAACGTAGTAAAGAATCTGCAATTAAGAACCTTCTAAATTGAACTAAATTAGCAACTTCATTTTAGGGAAAGTATTTAAAAACTGTAAGGGAATCTAGGGACACTCAGGAGTAAAAATAGGAGTAACTCTAGGTGGGTGAGGGAATAAGACAAATTAATAAATTAAAGAAAATAATTATTGGAGGAAAGTGGGGGATGGACGACACTTGTACGAAGGAGAATTATTAGAAGATTTTTATTAAAACTTAAATTAAATGAGATTTAGGGAAAGTTTGGAAGTTCTAAAAATCTATAAAAGAGAGGAAGGAGGAGGAAGTAGGGGATCGAATGTTTGCGTAATGTTACGCTGCCGGATTTGTGACTTGACTGATTACTTGTGGGGTGTTGGGATTTCCCAGCTCGGATAGGAGTGGTAGCTCGGCCTTGTGAGGTGAGTTGGGAGCTAGACGTATCATCTCGATATTGTGTGGCCCCTTTGCGGCTCGGGGGGCTAAGGAGGAAGCAGAGTACCCCTAGCGTTGGTTGGGAGGTACTGGTGCAGTCTCGACGGTCGACGAGCGGGAGCAGAACGTAGCACGCGGACGACCCTAGGAGCAGGCGAACATACAATGGTCTGATTCAAATTTTGAATTTTACATCTGAAATTATAATTTTGAATCTATAGGTCTGATATTTAGGTTGGAAGTGAACACTTTAGTAGTATTCCTTTACCACCATAAACAGTCTAAGTGCATGGAACAGATGTTTCTATTGGCCTTGAATATTGCTAACAATTTCTATTTTACCAAATAGTCCTTCCTCTAATTTTTAAATGGCAGAATCCACTGCTACGATTGGGTGTTCTGATTACTTTATACCTTCCTCGAACTAGTTAATCCGTGAGTATCCTTGGATATTCTACTTGTCGTTTTATTGATATTTGGCCGTCTGATTTTATTTTAATATGTATGGAAGGTGTTTTGGCTGGTGCATTAATAGCTATGATCTTATCATAACTGAAATTATGTAGGATTGGGATCCATTAAAATAAAAAATAAAAAATGTTAAATTTAATTTCTGAGTTAAAAAAAAATGAGAAGCTTATTCCTGAAATTCTTGTAACTAACGCGAATGGAACGGGAAAATAACTCTTCAGGATTTCACTGCTTGACCTCGTCTTTGAAGTTTCGTGACCCTTCAGCCAGAAAAAAAGTGCCCAKAATTGTTGTTAAATCCCCCGCGTGGACTTTTTTTTTCCTGAGTCTCTTCCTAGCGTTGGATACCTTCCAGATGGTCGTGCTTCCATTTTCGCCCTTGAAGCTTGCTTGTACTTCTAGGAGGTGCGTTTGGGATGAATGTTGTTCCCATGAGTGACTTGAACCAACCTTTACCACTCTGCCAGATTGCCCAGTACAGTCGGCGAAGAGGTTTAGGATTGATTCTAGAGCTGACATTTTTCCTAAATTCATGGGTTGGTCTGTGTGGTTCCTGGCAATAAAATTTCTATTGATCAGTTGCATGCTACTGGATGCGTGTTACCTTTTTGTTCAAACCACCACCATTACCTTAACCACAATCTGAGCATCCACCAACGGGGACGTCGTTCCCAAGGAGATTCGTAAGCCTGCAATTTAGTTGATTTCCCCGACTCCTATAACTGAGCTTTCATCCACATTAATCAATACGACCATCTATGCATCTTTAATTGCAGTGGTGTGAATCTTTCCTTATGATCTATTTGCCTATTGTAATGAAGACCGGTCACATTTGAATCCTTTGACCATGTCCTTAAGCTGCGTTCCCGGCTGCTTGAACCGCGTTGATGAATGGACCGCTCTGGACAGGCGGTGAATGTTATGTGACAGCATCTGCAGTCAGCGAATTTTTAGTGTGGTGTAGTCTGGGTGCAACTACTGCGTGACAGGACTGTGTTTATTATTGAATTTCCTGAGTTTCAGAGCATGGAAAATTATTATTCAGTTCCTGGCTTTTCCTTTTTAAAAAAACAAAAAAAACAAAACTACTTCATCTGTGGATTAATTACCCTGTGAGACTTCTAACGCAATGTGGAAAATTTTCATGGTGTTCTGTATAACACATGGTTTTATTATTCCATGGCTAAGGCATTTTATTTTAATGTCCAATTTCTCCATCCTTAACTATGTCTTTTTTTTTTCATTATCTTGTTGGTTAACCCTAAAAGTAACAATTACTTTTCTTTAAGCCTATGAAACTTTGTTGTGTTCTTGAATTTAATGGGTACCTTTGTGTGCATGCGGATATGGATAATCCTACACTCTATGCTATGGCCTCAACAACTCTATTTCAATAGCCTTTGATATTGTTCTTCATTAGTGGCACTTTCTTATGAAACAAATAAATCTTCTCTCGGTTGTCTTCGTGTTAGTTGAATCTTCTAGTTAGCTACCGCTGCAAGGTAAGCCCTCTTACCTTGATAGGGGGAATGATCTAGTAACTCTTTGACACACCCAAAAACGAAAAACAAACCTTTTGCGGATATCCCAAAAGAAATTTAAAAAAAATTGGGTTCCACTTATTATTGACTTAGTTGGGAATATTTTATAGCTTAACTTGTAACACCGAATTATTTAAAAATCTACTTTGGAATTATAAGGAGGGTTATAAATTTATATGCAATAGATGTTACCCACTAAACCATGCATTTAGGGTTTTTGATTATGCTTGGTTCCTATATAAAGTTATTAAAAACAATAAGAATGTTCACATTATTACACTATTTTACTTGATATTGATGAAATAATAAATTGCACGATTCCATTTACCACATTAGTAAAACTGATAGTTATAAGCTAATAGGCCCTTTTAGTTCTTAAGGTGGAAAGTGGTCCTTAAACCTTGCTACATTCATTTAAAAGTGTGAGCTACAGTAGAATTTAATGAAAGATTAATTCCGCCTTGAAGTAAAGTAGATGACTACCTTGCATAAATTATGGATTTATCATCATTGGGTTGTGGCGTTAATTATTGGTTCAAAATTACTGGCTATCGATTTATAAATTTAGATCATTGAGTTAATGTTAATGTTAATTTATACACTTGCGATAAAGATTTTTGAATATTGCGTTAATTATGGATTTATAATCATTGCGTTGTTGAGACAATTATTGGTTCCTAATTATTGTCTAATCGAATTATAAGTTTAGATCATTGAATGAATGTTAATGTAAATTTTACAAGGATTGTGTTAAATGATTTACGATTTTTCGTTAATTATAGATTAAATGTTAATTATTGTGTTAAATGATAATTATAACTATTCATTATTTTTATGATTATAATTAATGACTAATTATCTTGTTAAATGTTAAACCAGTCGAAGTTCAGACTTGCACGATAAGGTCCCTTGAATGTTGTTTTAGAGGGTACCTGGATGACGAATTATGATCTAAAGTTGCGCAATGGAATGGCCTTAAGACTCTTATAGATTGTAGTCCCTTGTTTAATTAATGTTGTACTGGGTTGTAAACTTTTTGTGTGCTTGGTCTGCTTGTGTCGGGCGGGACATAGACACCTCCATGTTCCTCAAAACAGTCGCCAACCCTGAGACCTTAAATGGTTAAAATCGATGGGAACCTGGGCTTGAGTGTTGCTTATGTGTCTTGGAGGTCCTAACCATTGCAGGGTAGGATGGATGGGTAGTCAGTCTTATTTATAGTCGATTGATTGTCATTTAATGCATGTAGATACTTGATGTGCGTCTTAGGTCATCATGTTGTGTTTTCATTGTATGCGTCTTGTTCGTCGTCAGGTGGCAACGCAGAGTCGAATGCGTATATTACCCTTGTACACACACACACACACAACATAAAAAAAATAATAAAAATAAAATAAAATTTGCACTTGTTATATGAGGATCATCGTCGTAACGAGGAGGATCATTACATTAAATCTTTGTTCAATTTCATATTAAAACTATTTATTTAAATCATAATTGCAAGAAAATGTAATAATAATTTTGGCATCGGATGCCAAAAGCAACTCATAGCACATATTAGCACTGAAATAATTAAGGGAAGAGAGGGAGAAATGATAAAGATATTTCACTTAACCAACTTATTATATTTTTTTAACATATACATTGTTGTAATATTGGATTGATATATTTTTAAATTTATATATAAATATAAAATATAATAATAGAATTAATCATGTATAACAAAAATTGGTATGTTTAAACACTTTATGTTTTTACATTTTTTGGTAATTATCATTGTGTAATAACCCCTCTGTTACTTCATATAAGTAATTGAGAATTGTAATAGATATTATTTTTGTGAAACATTAACAAAACATCACTAGAACAAGTGAAACAAGATATTAACATACTTCAACAATACACATTTTATTTCATTCATCTTATTGCACAACTAGATTTAGATACAACTTCAATGTATTTAGGATCTTCCAAATCACATAACATCACATATAGTTTCTACCCACCCAAGCTATCATGTAAGGTTAGGACCTCCAAGAAACATAATCAACGCTCAATTTTAGGATTATTTCGATTGATTTTGACCACTTAAGGTATCAAGACTGGTGATTGTTCTAAGGAACAATGAAGCATCTAAATCTCGTATCCAACTCGAATCTAAACTCGGGATTAATTATCAGTAAAGTACTCATAAAACAATTTAAATCATTAGGTTCCCAAAATACTAGTCAAGTTTTTCTTCCCTTAAATGTTATAATAACCATAAGTAACCATCATCTAGATAATGTGCCATATCCTTATGAATTCCATCATATAATTACTAGTCACCATTAACCGATATCTCTCTTTTCCCAAGCAAATACAAGCATCAATCATTAATTAAAATTGAACAACCTTCCAATGCACAAATCAAGTAAGCAGACATTATGAGTTAGCATAATCTATATATGTATAAATTGAAAGAGAAAGGAAGAGAAGAGAGAAGCTATCATCACAGAGAGGAGACTGAAAACTTTATGTGTACCCTCTGAACTAAAAATATAATGAGGTAAGTAAATTTTGTGTCTATGTGTTTGTCTGTTTCTAAAAAAGAGAAACTAAAATTTTGTTTTCGGATCCAAATTTCTATTATGGGAGGCACAGAACAAGGTCTGTCCATTGCCAAAGCAAGAGGTGCGCAGAAGGACCTTTTGAAGTACAAATCTTAGGAGAAACAACGCTAGGTGAACATAGGGACCAATAAAGGTACACGAGGGACTTAACTTCTGAAGAACAAAGCTCAGGAGACATAGTGAGACTACACAGTGTGATCGTAGTATGTGCACATGAGACCTCTTAAAGTCTAGAGCTTAGGAGGAAAATGCACTGTGTGCGCCAGAGATTGAGTCATTTAAGTGACAAATCTCCATGAGGGATAACGAGGGTAATTCTCCAAGGGGATAATTTCTTTGTTTTAGGTTTGAGTGGACGAGATCTAATCATGAGGATTCAAAATCCCATAACTTTTAGATCATACAGGGGATGCGCACTAGTTAAAATATAAAACCTTCGAACTTAGTTACTTCGATAAACTAGAGTTTTTTGTAATAAGGGAGTCCAGAAACCCAAAGTCATGGAGTGAATCTACACCATAGATCGGTGAGTGGATGAGGGATGTTGGATCCTCAAGGGTTCGAATTTTCGACAAGTTTGGTTCGTAAAATTTTAAGAGTTAAGAAAACCTCGGAGCTCTAAATTCCTAGAGTGAAGGGTTGTCGTAGATATGGCGATCGATCACGGGCCGTTAGATCTACGAGCCTTTGTTTTTCAGAGGTTCGGTAATTCGACATTTCGACATAATTAGAGTCATGAAGTTAAAGGTTAAGGAACTCCTAGAGTCTCGATGTTCGAAGTAAACCCTATCCATAAGTTGATGGAAGGATGTGGGATGTAGATCTCTAAGTTATTCGGGAATCAACTCTCTGACTAGGTTAAGGGGTATGAGCATAATTCAACATTAATGGATGCACTTATTGTCCAGAATGATTCATTGGGTATTTTAGGTACCTGTCAATGCTAAGTCCAAATGTATAAAACAATTCCCACAGGAAGGAAGGAACCTGATTTCATCTCTGTCCCATGGATTCTGGTTTCAAGTTATCACCAGTTAACAATGTATTGTTTATTGAGTCTGCTCTTGTTGTGCAATATTCATCTTGAAAGGGTTAGGGTTCAAAATGGTAGTGGCACCTTTCAAAGTTTCTCCAGCTGGCATTGTAATCTATCACCTCCTTCTAGTGATTTTGGATCCACACACCAGGAATTGAACCAACATGACTAGGAGAGTGACTCCTTCGGTCTTCATCATGAGGAAGAGCTCTAGGGCCATGCAATAGTGGAGGAGGAATTCCCCCCATAACTTACTCTGCACAATGTGGAAATGTCCAACGCTGGTGCTAGGAGGGAGGAAATGGGTGATATAATCCCGAAGCAAGGCGAGGACCTTTATCTTCCAAGGGTTGAAGAGCGCTCCACAAAAGTTTTTAGAGGACCAACTTCAAGTGATATTTGATCTTCACGGAAAAATGGGCAAAAAAAAATACCGCCAAGATTTGATGGAGCATACAAGTGGTATTCTCTATGATATGTTTTCTCATCCACATCGAGGTCAACAATTCCAAGCCCGATCTTTCCAATGAGTCATATTCCTAGAGTGGTTAGCCCCTCCCTAGCGCCATCGAAACAAAATCTAGTTAGAAGACTAAATCTTGTTTCCATCTATTCTCTATGCTCCTTTATGTTATAGTTATAGTTATTTTCTTGTTTTTGATATATAATTACACTAGTTTTAGACAACTGTATTTTGGCCCACAGGGTAGATACTCACATAAAATTGAGTTCGGGTGCTGGAGTTCGTTTCCATTGTTGGCATCTCTGGCATCAAAACCCTGGTTATGTGTTTTGATCTCGGTTTATAGAAGGTAACACCAAATACTAGCTTACAATTATTTTTTTGTTAATTTCTTTTTAATTGTATATTAACCATCCTAGATCCATTTTACTTTGGATCTACCAAATACCGAGAGGGAGCAAATATCTCAAGGTGAAAACCTTTAACCTTTCCTCAAGTTTTACACTCTAAAAAAGGTTGCACCTCGAGATATTTGATCCCTCTCGGGGATATATATATATATATAATGGATCCAACGTAATTTTTTGTTTATTATTATTATTATTATTGTGTTACTTTACATGAACATCTCCCTCATACTGAGTTGTAGTGTGTGTGTAACCGAGACGACATATTTTATTATTTTATTATTATTATTATTATTTTAATGCATTATGTTACATAAACATCTCTTCCGAAATGGAGAGTGAAGCACCTCTCAATGCAATAAAATAGATATTAAAAAAATTATTATTTTAAATTAAAAAAAAAAATTATATTAAAAGTTTTATTTTAAATATTACAATTTTTAAATTTTTAAATTTTTAAAAAGATTGTAATTTAGATCTCATTTATCTATTAAATATAAAATGAATGTAGTATTTTATGCAAATTTTATTTATTTAATAGTCAAATTACATTATATATATATATATATATATATATATATATATATATATATATATAAAATGTAATTTGACTATTAAATAAATAAAATTTGCATATATATATATATATGAAATACATTAATATGACTCTAAGAAACCAATATTTCTTTAAACAATTAAACAATTTAAAGCACGGGAAAACAATATTTGTTTAAGGAATTTAGCTTTTTGTTATAGAAACACTTTGATGTTGTGGTCACATCAAATGTAATCATTGGATTAGAGAATTGATGTGGTCACATCCACATACGAAGCATAATTAAAAAATTATTGCACTAAGAGGTGCTCTACATCCTAGTATGGAGGAGATGATGTAACATAACACATTAAAATAATAATAAATAAAACATAATAATAATAATAATAATAATAGTAAAATAATAATATATTTTTTTTTCCGAAGAAAAAAACATAAATTTTATTTCATCCATTGGAGAAAAGAAATTTACATTCTACAGATACATGTCCAACATGTATGAGTTCAAGAGAGGAAAAACTAGGTAAAGACTAAAGTATTTGCCAAATACAAAATGAGGAAACATTCTCTGTAGCTATTATAATATACTGAAAAACACAAAAAACTACCCAGATGTGAAGCAAAAATATTATACTAATAACATCAGGCCACAACCTCTATAGGCCTATAGAGAAACTAATCCCTTCTGAAAGAACAAATAAGAAAATGATGGAAAAGGACTAATGCCTCTCATGGAGCTCTTCCAAGACAATATAGAGAAGTAAAAAATAAGAGACATCCACTCCCTGTGATCCAATAACAAAAAAAAAAAAACTATGTCAAAATTAAACAACATCATCCCGTTGGCCCGAAGAATACAAAAAATAACTATGCATACAAACAAATTCCGAACAATCCTTGTCTTCCCTGATCATCCATGTTCCAACAACCATCTACAATCCTTCTTTAGAGAGAGAGTCTACATCTTGTTTGTGTTCCTTATAGACATGATGAAAAGAGTAGTTGTAAAATGAGGCCAAACTTATGAAGACTTCCTCAAGAAAGGGAAACAAAATGATGTTGTAGCATCTCTAATATTTGCAGATCTAGTTAATAAAAAATAATGAATCACCAAGTAACTGAATAGTGTGAACATATTTTTCCAAAGAAAAAAGAAACAATAGATTGAGGGACATAAGTCCTGTAAAATTGTTAGTGTCACGGCCGAGCCCCATTTTGAGTCTAAAGAAATGAGTGTTTGTAAGAAACAAAACTACTCCTCCATCAAAACATGTGTTATTTTCTTGTGAGGCTCCATAAAAAAAACCCAAGGCATGTTTAAATCAACCGAGACTCCCTGAAGCAGTCTCCCTCCTCTAACTCCCTTTTCTTGAGGGAAATTCTCTAGAATGCTCAGTCCTTGGCTGACCAGTAGCTTTGGGAGGGATGATTTTTCATGAAAAATCACTGCTTTCCTGGCCAACCAAACCCCCCAATTCAAAATTAAGGGTAGGGAATTGATGTTTCTATTTAGAGGTTGGGCGAGTCAATCTTTCCAGGCATCTTCCATTGCATTCCCTTTTCATTGACACATTTATCCCAACACCCGTGAGCACTCTTCCCATATTTTTATTACAAATGGGAATAAAAGGAATATGTGCACATTAATCTCCTCATCTCCTTTGCATAAAGGGCACCATCCTGACCCTTCTATCTTCTGATTCTTTATTATATCCCATGTGGTGATCTTGTTCTTAATTAGGCACCACATGAAAATATGATCTTTTAAGGGACATTTTATCTTCCATAACCCCTTCAACCGCCATACGAGATCTCGATTATGTAGATATATCATCAGTTGGGTATAACCTAGTTTTGGAGTGTAGTTTTCCCATACTTATGTAAATTGGTCTTCCAATCCAACTTGGTTGCCAATTTTCTAGTCTTGATCCCAAATAGATGAGTGCACCTAGTTAGAGATTTTCCTTAAGTAGTACAACCCATTTTCATTTAGATGTTGCACCAAATCATTAGGGAGAATATGGCTAATTCCACTACCAGGTTACATGTCCGCTCCAATTCTGACTTTTGTTCGTTTCCCTATTCTCCATGCTAACCCTTCCCCAATTGCTGAAAAAGAGTGGATAAGTGCTTTCCATATTATTGTGCAGTTTGATATTCTTTTTGAAGGGTTTCAAATCCATTCCTTTATAGATTTTGGAAAGATATATTTTTGGTACACCACCCGAGTCCACAAATTTTTGGAAGTGATCGATCTCCATCTTTACTTAGCTACTAGGGCCTTGGAAAAAAAATAAATTATTTTGAGCCCCCTTCCTCCAAGTGTTTTTGTAACTGCCACTACATCCCATTTAACCCAGGGTGCAACAAATTGATCCTTTGAGCCAACCTAAATGAATTTAAAACATATTTTTCAAGCTATTTCTAGGACACCTTTTGGTATCCAAGCTAAGGACATCCAATATAATGGGATGGCTTCTAAGACAATTTTTTCCAGAACCAAACTACCTACATGAGATAGCTACCTAAAGCTTCATCCTTTTAATATTTTTATAATTTATCTATAATCCATTTCCAATATCCTTTTCTATAATTATTTGGATTAACATGGACGCCCAAATATTTGAGACCTTTATCCAACTCCCACTGCTCAAAAGGGAAAAGGTACTTATAACTCCCCTATTCTTCTAACTCCATATTGTGTGTTGAGATGGTGGACTTTCTTTCATTTATATTCATTCATGTGGCCTTTCCAAACAAATTCAAGATATCATACAACTTTCTAGCATCAATCCTTTTCCCATTACAAAAGATCAAGACATCATCAACAAAAAGGAGGTGGGTGATATTTAGATTTAGAGATATCACAATGACTTGGAACTCACCACATGATTTTGCCTCTTCTATGGCTATGTTGAGTGATTCTGGAATTAGAAAAAAGAGGAGTGGTGATAAGGGGCATCCTTTCCTCAATCCCCTCTCTGCATGAAAAAAATATGAGATCAAACTATTAATTAGTACTGCAAAATAAACTGATGTTAAACAACACATTAACCAATTAATGAAAGGGACCTCAAATCCTAGGTGGGTTAGAAGCATATGAATGTATATCCAAATGAAACAGTCATAGGATTTTGAAAGATCAATATTTAAAATTTCCCCTTTCACATTTTAAGACTTCAAACTATGCATCACCTCCTACGCCACCCCAATAGCTTCATGAATTTGCCTCCCTTCCAAGAAACCAAATTTTTCCCATGAGATATTCTCTGAGAGGATGGCCTTGATTCTTCTTTCTATTATTTTGGAGATCACTTTGTAAATGAAATTACATAGAGACATAGGATGAAAATCGTCCAAGAAGGATGAATCATCATATTTCAGAATGAGTTCTATGAAGGTGGATTTAAAAGGAGCATGCATATGACCCTTAGTTATATATTCTTCTACTACCCTCAATATGTCTTCCCCAATGAGCTCATAGATCCCTATGAAAAATTCTATGGTCCAACCATCTGGACCAGGGATTTTATATTTCTAAAAGCTATGGAGCAGTTCCTTGAGTTCTTCTTCCATGACTTCCTCTATTACAGATCTATTTTCATATTCTCCAACAAATATGGGAAAGAAAAGGGCCATCCTCACTATTCCAACCATTTATACCCTTTGTTCTACTTTGAATAAATATTTGAAGTACTCCTTACCTATATGAGTCATTCTTTGAAAGGAGGATACCTTTCTTCCTTTTGGGTCCTTAAGTATCCAGATGGTGTTAGCCATGTTTCTCCCTTTATCATAAGCCTGAAATAACTTTGTATTATCATCTCCCTTATCCATTCAAATTGTCTGGATTTTTAAATTCCATTCTGCCTCTCGAGCCTATAAAATCTTCCTTCTACATTTTTCTAGGGCTAGTAGCTCTTCCTTCGATTCGACATAACTATATCCTCCTCCCACTGAGTCATATATTGTTTGCAATGTTGCTTCAGTGTTAATTAGATCTTATGCATCCTGTTGTTTTTTTACCTGATTCCATTCCATAGTGTATTGCTTCACTCTTCGAATATTTTCCATGAACTGGACTACTGCTCTATCTCCCAAAGTTGCATGATAAGGAAGCCAATGCTCCTTGACAAGTGGGAGTAAAAACTCCTCCTTTAACCACTCTAAGTTAAACTTGAAAGGCATGGGAGGTTTTCAGGGGCCTAATGCAATTTCCATAAAAATTGGGGAGTGGTATGAGACCCCCCTGAGCCAACCCATTGCCTGATCTGAGTACAAGATTCCACTGAATTTTTAGAAGCCAGAAAATGATCCAAACATTTCTCGATTCTATCCTCTCCCACCATTTTATTTATCCAGGTGGAGCATAGTCTTAGGTGAGGAATGCCAATCAATTTCATTCTCCTTAACATATGGTTGAAAAAATATGTCAAAGGATCTAGTATTTCCCTAGGTCCCCAAGATTCATCCTCCTCTAGAGAAAAAATTTGTCCCCACCCAGGATAATCTTTTCACATTTCAAGAAGGATTTATGGTGTAGAGCCTCCAAAAAAGGGGCCCTTTCCTGGTAAGGACCATATAAGTTTAATAATGTTACCTCTAAACCAATGTCTTTAGAATGGATGTTTAGAATAAGTCCTTAATCAAAACCCAAAGAATTTACAACTTTGATTGTTTTGGGATTCCACCCAATGGCCAAACCTCCCGAGTGCCCTCCGGCATATGAGACCACAAACTCCCATATCTTGAGTAGAGACCAAAGCCAGGGAATGACCACAACTTCCTCACCCATTGTTTCATGTAGTATCATAATGTCTGGTTGGTTCAACTCCACCAACCTATAGAGGGAAATTATTTTGAAGGAACTTGTCAATCCCCTACAGTTGAAGGAGAGTATTTTCATTAGAGAACCCCATTGGGGCATGCAATGCTCTAAGTTCCCCAAAAAATGATCTTTTCTTCCCAGCTGCAATATCAAATAGGCATTTATTTTGAGCCTTTAACATGTGCGACTTCCTTCCCCTCAGTATTCCCCCTTGGATGGGGAGAGGATTTTTTCCAAGCCCTAGTTCACACCCATGGTCTATGATGGACCGATTCCACCACAAATGATATACTATTCCATCCTCTTCCTATTCCATGGAAGTATTGGGTTGAGGGCATGAGGATGGGAAGTGGAATGTATGAGGGACCTGGGAAGGAGAGCATGGAAGAAACAAGGCCTCAAGGTACTGTAGCATTGGGGTTAAAGGCGGAGGGGGGAATTTAAAATTTTTGTCAGACCCAAGAAAATATTTACCTAGAAGAGCTAAAGAATGCATAAAAAAAATTAAATGTGGAGGAGGGGAAAAAATTTTACCAACATGAGAAGCAATATCCTGTAAGAAATCCTTCGCCACCTAGGACAGCTGTGAAACCAACGTATCTTCTGAAGTGACTCTTTTTCCCTTCTCAATCACTTTTTATGGAGCCGATACAGCTCTTTTTTTCCCCCTTTATTTGTTCGGGGATCCTCTGGGGATGAAATCACCAAACCAGGGTAACTAAAGGAGGGACCCTAGTCATTTACTTCCAAAGGTTCTTCCCACTTCTTTGAGGTGGGAGTAGAATGACCCCCATTACGGGGTCGAAAAGGTAAGGCACACTAACTAGCATTGTTCCCATGCTTGTGGCATCATCGACACATGAAATTTATCCCTTCATAATCCAATATTTGATGAAAACAAACTTCCTCCTTTATCAACACCATTTCTTCTGCCAATCTTGCTCTAACATCCGAGGCTACCATAATTCTATCCATAGACACTTTACCTATTTCTCTGAAAGACATATATGCATTCATAAATGTTCCCATTGCATTTCCAATCTCCTTAAAACTCATCTCAATCAAGAATTCAGGCAGAAGGCCTGGAAGTCAAACCCAAATTAGCATAACATTCAGTCATTCCTTACTTGCATCGAAAAGAGGTGTCCAATTCTGTAGCAACATAGCGGTTGAATCTATCAACCAAGGTTTTTTTAAACCCCTCTCTGCATCCTCCACCTTTCTAAATTTAAATAAAATCCATCCCCTTGATAAAGTCATCACCTCAGGGAGGACAGAGACCTCTTGTGCCCAAAAATGGCCTACCCATTCCTGCAAAGTCTTGATTCCAAATTGTCAACCTATTTCCTTATCAACCACTGCCTTATTTTCTATATCCACATCCATTAGCAGAGAAATATCTTTCCCAAGAACCAGATTGAGCGAGGATCCCAATTTGACCCCAATATTTCTTCTGTAGTGAGGATCCGTCTTAGGGAAAAAAAATTCCCACAATCTTTCACCTATGGAACCCTATTCGACGAAATCACTTTCCTATGGAACACTAATTCCATTGGTTCAATGATGTTGGGGAGAGCCAAATATGGTCTAGAATCTGAACCACCATTCCCCAGTCCGACCAAGGGGGAGAGGGGTTTTGTTCAGGAAGTAACAATGAATGGGGAAACTAGTTCACATCCAGAGAAGAAGAGGGTTGTTCCTAGAGTGGAAGAGGAAAAGAGGTTCCAATATCAAAGTCACTATATTCCCCTTCACAAAAAAATGTAGAATACCCTGATGAAGGGAGAGGCAGAGAATAATACCAAGGGGAGAGGCCTCGCACACCCTCCTCGGTGTTTTCCTTTGAGGCCTTCCATGGGAAAGGGGTATCCAAACAACATGTCGAGCCCCATGTCGAAGCCACTTCTAGAGCGATACTAGTTGGAAGTTTTTATATGGTAACTTTTCCAAACTTCCGCACCATTAATACACTCAATACACCCAATGTGACCAAGACATATACTCAATACACCCAATGGGAGAGGTATTGAGTGTATGTATTGGTCACATTGGTTTCAATAATAATGATGGTTTATTTTTATTGTTTTTTATATGGAATACATATTTTGGGAAATCTTTCAAGTATTTCCTCTCATTTCGAAAATGATAAGGGAGGGTATTTCCCTTCATTTTGAGAATGATAAGGGAGGTAAACTGACCATTTGTATTTTTGGAAACCTAACCAAGTGGGGATATTGAGTGAGGCCCAATAATATCTATAAAGGTAGCCAACTCAATGACTTGACCTCGTGACCTCCTGCTTGTAATTCATAGCACCCAACCACTTAAGCTAACCCACGAGGATAATAATGATGATTTGTATTTTGGGTAATTAACAAAAATATATTTTATTAATGGTGGGTTATATTTGTGTGTAAGATTAAATGTTTAGGATCTATATTTTATCTTTGCATGAGGAGAAATGGCGAGTGAAGTTGGTTAATGTATGAGGCAGGCTGGTGTAGGGTTTCAAGTTAAGTGTGTGGGGAGAACAATAGGACAAAGTGTACATGAATGGCAGCACAAGAACCAAATGGTTCAGGCAAGGCAGGGTCCTCTGCACACCCCAAAGATTGAGGATGGGGGGAACCACTGACTTTAAAAGATGCAGTGTTGGGAAAGGAAAAAATAAATAGCCGAGGATACAAAAATGGGGGGTGTAGGAAAGGGAATTGTTGATGGTACAACTGAGCCAAGAAAATTTGGGCCTAACAAACGTAAAGTGAATTGTTTTCATGGTAGTGAATTTTTGGACAAGTTGAGCAACTAAGATGGGGGGTGAATCGGTTGTATACACAAGTTTTACTTTTATCTCTTTAACACAGATTACTTCTTTAATGCAGTTTAAAACATAATAAATATTTTGTCTCAGTGAAAATGAATGAGTAGCCATCAATCACATGAAATGGACAGATACACAAAATATTTATGAGGAAACCCATAAAGGGAAAAACATCTTCTTCTTCTTGTGGATGTAAATCAAGCAAGCTACTTTAGTTACATCAAATTTTGTCTGAGCAACTACTCAGATGAGGCCACTACCTCTTTATCTTCAACACCTACTGAAAGACAGCTTCTACTGCCTGAATGCAAGCTTCAACTTGTAATGAGACTATTAGTCTCCCTAGATCCTCCCTTTAGTATTGGCTTCAACCTGTTTCAAACACTCTTCTTAAACTGTCAATATCCATTTGTTAATTTCTTTCTGTGAAAACAAACCTGTAACCATCAATTCCATCTTTTCCAAACCTATTATTGTTTTCAACCAACACACATCTTACTCAAATGAAACTCTATTCATACTCTATCAATGCCAAAACTGATCAGCTCAATCTGTTCATGTTTACTCTGTTATAAACCTGGAAATCAAATATGTAGATACTCTTTATTGCAATAAATAATGACCTCAATATATTTGAATTACAAAGACAATATTTAACTATTTAATGCATATACCTTTGATGTAATTTCTCAATCAAGCATTTCATACCTCTATCCTAGATCTATATCAGAGTTTATTCACCGTAAAAACAATCATACGATTTGCAACATCAGAGTGTACCTCTTCTCTGTGCATTTCTCATTGGAAGAGAAAATCAACTATTAACCTCTGCGCATATATTTCTCAAAGAGAAATTCAACTTATTGATCTCTCTGGGTTTATCTTTCAAGAAGACATTCGATTTTTGAATTCCATAACTTCATTCAATCATTTCACGGTTGCATTTTTCCCTCTTTCAGTCCACTTCTGTGTTTTTCCTCTTTCAAACCACCTCTATGTTTTTCACAATCAAGAAACCAATTGACAGGGTTAAGGAAAATGTTCTAACCGTCTCAAACACATTTACACCTGCATTTTCCTCCAAGCAAACGATCAATAGAGTTCCTGGAAAAATGTGAATGGACCTCTGCATTTTTTTCACTTAAAAACCCATCACCGAGTTCTTGAACACACTCTGTTCTCTCTGTGTTTATCTTTCTCTTACCAAGATCAGAAATTTTGTCAAGAAGTGTTTACATTAGTTGTTGTAGCTGTCAACATTAACTTTTGTCTTACTTATCTGGTAAACTTCCTTAACATGTGTACATTAGTTGTTGTAGTTGTCAACATTAACTTTTGTCTTACTTATCTGACAAACTTCCTTAACATGTGTACAATAGTTGTTGTAGTTGTCAACTTTAACTTTTGTGTTACTTATCTCGCAAACTTCCTTAACATGTGTACATTAGTTGTTGTAGTTGTCAACATTAACTTTTGTCTTACTTATCTGGAAAACTTCCTTAACATGTGAGCTTTGGTGATATAATTTATAGTGCACTTTTCCTTGCATTTTTAACTAAGCCTTTGACCACCTGTTCATTGGGTTAAGTGAGTTGCTAGTCCAACTAATGCAAATCAAAACCTTACTCATAAATACAATAATGAGAAGTTTGACATCAATGGAAATAATGGCAAACTCTACAATCTAGCCAACAAACTCCCCCTTTGACATTGATGGAAAACTTAAAATTGTTCTCCCCCTTTTGTCATTGATGGAAAAGGATCAATCAGACTCCTCCTGTCATAAATACCAAGAAATACCAAGAAACGATCACTTGTACAACAGATGAAACAACATCAACTCCCCCTACCAAAAAGGCATGAATCTGTGCAAATTGTAACCAACTAGGAAAAAGTATTGTAGAGGGGCCAAAAATCTAATAACATAGCTGAAAGATGCACCATGAAAACCTACAATCCCGAGTATAATGAAAGAGAAAGACAATTACAGAAGGAAAACCCCCAATTGATCCCTAAGACTTTCAAATTGGATTTTAGGTAAGGGCTTAGTAAAGATATCAACAATCTAATTTTTTGTACCAACATATTCCATCTTAATGATATTACTTAAAACCTGCTCTCAGAGAAAATGAAATTTAATAGGAATATGTTTCGTTTTGGAATGCATAACTGGGTTTTTAGAGATACTAATGGCATTGGTATTGTCACAGAAGATAGGAATGGGAGCATCATAATGAATGTGTATTTATGATAACGTTTGTTTCATCTAGAGAACCTGAGTGAAACAATTTGCAGCTGCAATGTATTCTACCTCAACAGTAGAAAGGGAAATTGTTGATTGTTTCTTTCTAGACCAACTCACCAGACATCCTCCAAGATAGAATGTTGCTCCACTAGTACTCTTCCTGTCATCAACATAACCTTCCCAATCAACATCAGTGAAAGCATATAAATCAAGTTGATTACCTTTAGGATACCATAAGCCATACAATGTTGTGCCCTTAATATATCTGAGAATCCTTTGACTGCAAGTAAATGAGAAGATTTAGGAGAGGCATGCAACCTAGCAACTTGACAAACTGCATGCATAACATCAAGCCTTGTAGCTGTAACATATAGAAGATTGCTAATCATAGATATGTACATTGTCTTCTCAACATTTCCAGAATCATCATTTTGACTTAACTTACATCCAGTAACCATGGGAGTGCCAACTAGTTTACAATCCTGCATTTGAAATTTCTTGAGCATTTCATTGATATATTTAGTTTGAGAAATGAAAATACCTTTATCATATTGAGTGATTTGAAGACCTAAGAAAAATTTCATTTCACCAAGCATGGACATATCAAACTCATTCTGCATACTTTCAATGAACGGTTGGCTAAGTTTATCATTATCATTGCCAAAAATAATATCATCCTACATAAATCTCAACAATGACCAAGCTATCCTGTTATTATTTAATATAAATATTACTATCAGTGTTGCCTTTTCTGTATCCTTGCTGCCTTAATTATTTATCAATCCTAGAATACCAAGCTCTTGGAGCTTTCTTTAGCCCATACAAAGCCTTTTTCAACCTGTAAACATGATTTTCTGCTTCTTGCACTTGAAACCCATCTAGTTGTTCCATGTATACTTCTTCCTCTAATTCACCATTTAAAAATGCAGATTTTACATCCATTTGTTAAACTTTAAATTGCTTGGAACTAGCATAAGCCAAAATCAGCCTAATGGATTCCATTCTTGCAACATGAGAAAAATTTTCTCCATAATCTATGCCTTCTACCTGTGCATACCCTTTACAAACCAGTCTAGCTTTATTTCTAGTCACCTTACTTGCTTCATCCAACTTATTTCTGAAGACCCATTTAGCCCCAATAACATTCTTATTTAAAGGTCTAGGAACCAATTCCCATGTCTCATTATTTTATATTTGGATAATCTCTTGCTTCATTTCTTTCATCCAGTATTCATCATTGATTGCTTCTTCAACATTCTTGGGTTCAAACAGAGAGAGTAATGATACATGTTCGTGATTTGAACTATATTCTTGCCTTTTTCTTCTAGTTTCAACCCCTGCATTTATATCACCAATGATTTTCTCTTCAGGATTATTTCTTTGTACCGTTTTGTTTGGAGTCTTAGATGGAGTTGACCCCTGCACCAAAGTAGGAATCAAATTTTCATTGTTAGTTGATTTAGGTGATGGAGTTGACCCCTACACCAAATGTTACATGCATATAGTAAGAATTTGAATATTATTAAGTTATCTTATTTGGTTGAATGAATTGTTGGATACTTTTGGTGAATGATTGTTTGTTTTATTAGTTAATCTTATTCTTCTATTATTTGGGGTATTGTGGAATTACTTCCATTTGTCCCGTTGTTATAAGTTTATTCAGTTATGTTGTTGATTAGTTGATTGTTTCTTGGATATTATCTAATGAGTAATATGTTCTTAGTGGAATTACTTCTTTAGGAATCTAAATCCTCAGATAGTTTTCATTGACTGTTTCCATAGTTTATCCTCAACACAAATTTCTCCAAACTCCTTAGTTTGCTTCTTTTTTGAAGTAGATAACTATAAAATTACAAAAAAATAAAAAAATAGAAAGAACATAATCAAACAAACTTTAAATATCATCTAATGGTTGTTGGACCATTAACCCAGAAGATTATTCCATACCAAATAGGGGGGAGTCTAATTGGGCTTCATCCTTGGGTTTAATCCCTATTGTTGAGTATTTGGAATCCATCCCCCTCAACAAGTACTAGACCTACTTTTACTCAATTGGAAAGTTGGATTTAACCTCCTAAGAGGGGGTGTTGGACTGTTTATGGATAAATTCGTGAGTGCGGACACAGAAAGTTCAAAAAACCAAAAAAGACAAAGGTGTTTCTCCCCAGTGGAGTCGCCAATTTTGTTTATGGATAAATTCGTGAGTGCGGACACAGACCAATCTCCCCAAGATCCACCTGGATCTGGAACAAACCGTAACAGAATACTACTCTTTCCCTAGATCTAGATATCAAATGAACTAAGAGAAATGGATAGTGGACATACCTTATGAACGCTCTCCTTTAATCTCTRTTGTTCCTCGCTCTGCTCTAATGCTCTTATGTCATTTTGATCACAACAACACAAACCAATCACAGCAAAGACATTTAATATATTCAATACCTAGTCTATACATGTGATCAAGGAATCATGTAATAAGATGACATCATCATTATGGGAAAGGGACATACTCATGTATTATATTAACTG
>ML781048.1:1124775-1170328 GCA_009831015.1 Picea engelmannii | reverse complement strand
CTCTGACACACACACTTGCTCATGCATGAAGAACTTCAACCGCATATGATTACTTGCTGTCTCTTGTTGCTGTAGCTTCAATCCTCCATACAGTCTTGCACTAGTTCTCTAATCAATCTCTTGCTTCTTTGTTTGTTGTTCTTCTTGTTAACCATTTCCATAAGTAATCTCCTCAATATATAGGAGAAGATTGATTAGTTACTTGGATAGGGAATGATCCCAAGATATCTGGAAAGTCAGTATTTTGCCAACCATTCGAACTCCAACTCATCCTTCTAGAAGATTCCTTCTAGAAGAATCGAGAACTTATTCATTTTCTCCTTTAGAAACATATCCGCACCCTAGCCATTAACACAGTGCGGAAAGTCCGCAACCAAGCTGAATGCAGCATGCGGAAATCAAGGATTTCCGCAGGAGAGTATATATGCAGCCTGCGTACTTTCTTCAAAATATGATTTCTGAGAAAATGACAAGTGTAACCTTCTTCAGGAAAAATTCCTTAATAAAGAGTTTGATCTTCTATCATCATGATATAATCATAATATCATCTTGATAACCAAAAATGTGGATAACATGGACTTGCGGAGAACCACATTTCTAGAGGGATTGTCCACACGCTCATAGGGGAGTCAATAGAGAGAAGAGCCAGATGATAGTTGTATATTCGAGCAAGGCCCATAGGATACATGCATGGATGAATAATCGACAGGCTGAGCATTTGAATTCTACAATGTTGGAGACTTTAGGTAAGATTAATGAGTAAATTTTTTCTATATTGATAGATATAGGAGCTACTGAAAGTTGCATATCTTATGCTACATTATCTATATTAAAAACATAAGCATTAGAATAGATATATTTTAGTCATAAAGGATTGTGAAATTGAATTAGATGTGTGTAGGTTTACTGAGAGGGGGGGGGTGAATTAGGAATGAGAAATTATAGTACTTTTTAACCACAATTTATTCTTTAACAATGTTCAACAGTTTATCATTAGAATTAAATATATCATCAACAATATAATCATAAACAACATCACATCCCAATAGATACACAGTACACCAGAATTTACATGGAAACCCAAATGAGAGAAAACCACAGAATGTTTTTCTTACATATCAAAATAATACATTCATTGGAATCACCAACTTCTGATTCTCTAGATACAACTGGAGGGAGGCTCCAACCCATATTCTTAGGCTCCAACCTAAAGGAATCCTCCTTGAATTATCTGGATCCAACTAGAAGGAGGCTACAACCCCCTGAGTTCTCCGGCTCCAATCGGAAGGTGGATACAACCACCTATCCTTGCCCCGTCCAATATCCCTGTAATATAAATGTAGACCAATTGTCACTATCACAAACTCTTCCACTGTCACTGCCACTATCATTATCACTATCACTGTCACTCTGTCTATGTCACTATCTCTGTCATTGTCACATCAATCTGTATCTACTCATCAACCAACTAAACTTGTAACATACCATTCATTAAGTGTATACCAATATACATACTAACTCATGCATCAATCATGAACCAAAAGATACATCAACAATGAATAGTGAATCATGAACTAGAGCATCAACCATGTACAACCTGTGCCATATGCTATAGCATCAACCATATGTAGATATGTACCATATCATCAATGAAGTATATCAAAGAGCCTATGCATGCCCCTCATGCATACATCACCATACAACATGGATATCCCTCAACCATATACAATCAACTCAAGGATGTGAACTATAAGAACCATATCAATGGTGTACCATACATAAAAGTGCTACTCATTCAACCTACTAACCATCATATACCATATCCAAGTGCAAGACCAACCATACCAACTATTCCTCAAGCATTCACAACATCATAAGAAAATCTAAGCACAAAAAAAAACTAATAACCATACCAAAACTTTTATAGCTTATCTAAACCTGTAGAATGTTGACCTATGAACTTGCTTTTAGAATCTAGGGACTTGGTACCAACATCTATTCAAATTTTCATGAGCCATTTAGATTTATGTGACTTTCCTTATACATCTTGTGTATATATGCTCTTTCCTCCACTGCAACTCCCGTACATATTCTCCCTTATAGGCCTACAACTCGAGTATACCTTAGAAACTAGGGTTTTACTATAACTCCAAAATTTTTGTCGTCGACCCTTCTTTGCTACCTTAGAAAAAATATGCTACAACCTTAGAAAAATATTACTATATCACAAGAAATATAAGCAATGAATAAGTGTGTGAGTGTCCTTGTGAATGACTCCTTGAGGTGCCTATATACTTATGTTAGGTAACTCTTCTCCTCAATTTAGGGCTTCTAGGGTTTTATTTTTACAACAACTTTACCCATTTGACCAATAATTAAGACTTATATCAATCTCTAATATCACTCTCCAAGGGTTGACATCAATGACAACCAACTGTCTAATAATCTCCCCCTTTGGCATTGATGGAAATACTTAGGCATGGCAAGCCTTATGCTCATACTCCCCCTGTGACCATTGTTCCCCCTAACTGCATGCCTCTATCTCTCCATTCCTTACTCTTTATCTCTCCCCCTTTTGACATCAATGGAAAAGGGTACTCCTCATCCAGGGTTGCTCTCGCTATCTACATACTTTTCTCTTCATGGTGCTTCCTTGTGTAATTCCTTGATGTATATATGAAAAGAATTCAAAAGTTTTGTAACTTGAACTTCTTCAATAATTTTGTTTCTCTCCCCTTGTCCAGTTAAGCTTGATGTTGAGTGGATCACTCTAGGGAAGAAACTACTCCAAGTTTATATAGAAAATACTCGAAAGGTTCCTTTGCAAGTGGTTTGGTGAAGATATGTTCAATCTTATCCTTTGTACCAACATACTCTAGTTTGATTATCTTATCTGTAGCTTGTTCCCATAAGAAGTGATATTTGATTGGAATGTTCTTTGTCTTAAAGTGCATCACTGGATTCTTTTAAATACTAATGGTGATGGTGTTGTCACAAAGTATTGAAATGGTCCCATCATACTTTACTTGCATATCCTACAAATTCTTCTTCATCCAAAGAACCTGAGTACAACATGTCGTTGCTACAATGTATTATGCATTTGTCGTGGACAAAGGTACTGATGATTGTTTCTTGCTTAGCCATGATACCATGCACTCACCCAAGTAGAAATCTACTCCACTTGTACTTCTTCTATCATCAATCCAACCTACCCAATCAACATTTGTGTAGGAAACAAGAGATATATCCTTCCCTTTTGGATACCATAAATCAAACTATTATGTACCCTTGAGATATCTTAATATCCTCTTTACTGCCAAAACATGTGATTCATTTGGTGCTTCCTGAAACCTTGCAACCTCTCCAATTACCTGCATCACGTCTGGTATAGAAGTTGTCACATAAAGTAAGCTACCAATCATCGATCTGTATTGTCTTTGATCTGCATCCTTGGAATCATGATCCTTACATAACTTGCAACTTATCTTCATAGGAGTATTGACTTGTTTGTAATCTGTCATTCCAAACTTCTTCAACATTTATCTTATATAATTTGCCTAAGAGATGAAGATACCTTTGTTGCTCTGACATATTGTAGTCCCAAAACTAAATTTAACTCACTAAGAAAGGACATATCAAACTCGTGCTGCATGTTTGTGGCAAAATTTTGACTCATCCTATCATCATCACTTCCGAAGATAATGGCATCAACATAGACTTCAATAATCAATATACTATATTGATCCACCTTTATGTAGAGATTGGTGTCTGCATTTCCTTTCTTGAACATTTGTTATTGTAAATATCTGTCTAGTCCTGAATATGACCATGCTCTAGGGGCTTGTTTCAAACCATATAAATCCTTCTTCAATCTACAAGAATAATTGTCCTTCTCTGATAACTGAAATCCTTCTGGTTGCTCAATGTAGACTTCTTCTAGATCTCTGTTGAGAAATGTTTATTTCACATCCATCTGATACACTTTAATATTCTTGGAGAATGCATAAGCTAGTATTAGTCTGATTGCTTCCATCCTAGCAACCGGGGAAAACTTCTCTTCAAAATATATACCTTCAACTTGAGAGTATCCTTTGCATACCAATATTTCTTTGTTCCTGGTAACTTGTCCATCCTCGTTCAATTTGTTCCTGAAGACCAACTTTGTACTGATGACATTCTTGTTCTTTGGTCTTGGAACCAGTTTCCATGTGTCATTCTTCTCTATCTTATCTAACTCTTCATCCATGGCCTTGAACCGGTGTTCATCTTTGCTGGCTTCTTCAAAACTGCTCGGATCAATTGTAGAAAATAGTACTAGAAGTCATTGTTCTGATGAATGGATTCTTCTTCTGGTTTCAAATCCTACATATTTATTTCCAATAATCTGATTTGATAGATGATTCTTTTGTACTCATAGGTTGGGTTTCTTTTGAGGTACTTGAATATCTTGTTGTTCTTTCTCTACTTCTAGTTTCTCTTCTTCTTCATCTACTTCATCTTCTTTCAAATCTTCTTCATGATCTTGCTCCATTGAATCTTTGTTACTTTCCTTTATTTTTTGACCATTTGTCTCATCAACCGTCACATTGATACTTTCCACTATTATGTTGAGTCTCAGATTGAAAAATTTGTATTCTTTCCTTTTGCTTGAGTACCCAACCGATATTCCTTTATCGAATGAGAATCAAATTTTCCAATTCTGCCATCTTCTCTTTTGATGTAGCTTTTGCTTATGAAAACTCTAAAGTGCTTCACATTTCCTGGTCTTCCTTTCCATAGTTCGTATTGAGTCTTATCACTACTACTTCTGAGCATTCCATTGTTTTAAATGTGAACTGTTGTATGCATTTCTTGTACCCAAAAGACATCTGTCAAATTGGAATCCATTAAAATGGTTCCGACCATTTACTATACTATTATATTCTTCCTTTCAACAACTCCATTTGGTTGAGGTGTTCTAGCTAATGAGAATTGCCTCTTTATCCCAAGCTCACTACATAATTCCATGAATTCTTTTGATGTAAATTCTACTCCATTGTCTGATCTTAAACACTTGATTTTCAACTTTGTCTTTTTTTCAACCATCTCTTTGTATGTCTTGAATTTTTCAAATGCCTTTGAATTCTTATTTAGAAAGAAAATTGCAGTCATTCTTATGTAGTCATTAACTAGTAGCATGAATTATTTTTCATGTTGGCACGCACGCGTGGATAGGTTCAAGACCATGGGTTCAAGGTAATTTGTCCAACAAAACCTATAGATACCGACCCTTTTGGCATCACCTACAAGCATGCAAAGTCTCACCTGAGGTACCATTATGGGGACTACAGGAACCAAGATTCTGCAGCGGTGAGGGAAAGAAAGGAGACACACTTTATCATACCTACATGATCCTTTTTTGCAATAGATCCTAGTTAATATGTCCTCATTACTTAATTATTTATGCATATCATTCCATATTCACACCATTTGGTATTAAATCATACAATTAAGACTATTGTGCATTAATCTATCAACAATAACAATAAAGATAGACATTAAACCATAGTAAATGCAATAATTATCACAATACAAACATGAAAAATCATTCAACTATTAGAAAAATAGGATCACAGAGCAATAAAATAAAAAACAAATGCGGAAATAAAACATAGAAGATACACAATAAAACATATACACAGATATACGTGGTTCACCCAGTGTGGGCTACGTCCACCATATAAATTGCCAGGTCCTTCCTTTTATGATCCAACAAAATGAAGGGATGCAACCTACAACACACCCGTTGTAACTTCCTATTCTTTCTCTCCCATTATCCTCTCTCGGAATACAATATTTGCGATGATACACAACCACAATGCAATTCCCTCATAAAAGAGGGTTTCCTTCTAGGGGAAAAAAACCTAACATAACTTCTACCGTCATATATGTGACCTTATAATGAACAGTCCATATTCAATATGAAATTACAATATACATTTACAAGGAAATTTTTCCTTTGGGGGCTTCGCCCCTGAACACCAATCAGGGAACATTGTCCCTCGAACCCCCTTCGGGGGACCACTTGCCCCCAGACCCCCAGTCGAGGGGATGAGCCCCCTGGAACCTCAGTCGATGGGATGAGCCCCCTAGACCCTACAGGGGGGAAATCCCCCCCTACAACCCCCCCCCACATGGAGGGGTGTACAGTGTTCCAAGGTGTATAGTCTTCATGGGGTATTAAAACGACTGAAAAAAAAAGACCTATGCAACAAGAAGATAATAAGGCTCCACAACCAACACTCTCCCACTTGGAGATTGATCACAACAACTCCATTGTTGTTGTACCTATTGGACTATACTCCTCCTTGGACCTGGAAAATTTCTCATCTTCACCTTCATGCTTGAAGACCAAATTAAACTGAGTTGGAACTCAGTTTCTCCCTAGTTACTCCCTTTGTTAACATGTCATCGGGGTTCTGGCTAGTGTGTATCTTTTCCAACTTCAAATTTCCATATTCCAAGATAGATCGTATGAAATGGTACCTGAGTTGTATATGATTAGTATTTGAATGGAAGGTTGAGTTCTTTGCAAGATGAATGGAACTCTCGCTGTCATAGTACAACTTTATATTCTCTTACTTCTTTCCCAATTCCTCCATAAACCTTTGTAACCAAATCATCTCTTTACCAGCCTCTGTAGAAACAACATACTCTGCCTTTATTGTTGAAAGTGCAACAACCTTTTGCAGTTTTGAAATCCAACTTACTGTTGTTCCACCTACAGTAAAAACATACATTGTGGGTTCTCCTCTTGTTATCTTTATCACCTGCCATATCTTAATCAACATATTCTTGTAGAACAATTTCTAAACCTCCAAAACATAATGCATGAGTAGGAGTGCCTTTCAAATACCTGAGAATCCACTTTATTGTCTCCCAATGTTCTTTACTTGGATTGTTCATATACCTACTCACAACTCCCACTGCATGTGCAATATTTGGTCTTGTGTAAACCATCGCATACATCAAGATGCCAACTATTGATGAATAAGGGACCTTGGACATGTATTCTATATCATCACATGTGTCTTTGGAAACATTTCTTTGGTTAATTTGAAATGGGTGGCCAAAGGTGTACTAACTGATTTTTCATTCTGCATTCTAAACCTCTCCAACACCTTCTCTATGTACTCACCCCGAGACAATGTCAAATTGCAATTTTTCCTATCTCTTGTTATTCTCATACCAAGGATTTTATTTGCAGCACCCAAATTCTTCATCGCAGATGAATTAGCTAATTTCTTCTTGAGAAAATTTATGTCCTGCATATTAGACCCTGCAACAAGCATGTCATCTACATACAATAGTAAGATAATATATCTCCCATTTTCTAGCCTTTTAAAATAAACACAGTGATCATAATGACATCTACTATAACCTTGTTCTGTCATAAACCTGTCAAACTTCAAATACCACTTCCTTGGATATTTCTTTAGGCCATACAATCTCTTCTTCAACCTTCATACCAATGTTTCCTTCTCTTTGATCCCATACCCCTATGGATGTTGCATATAAATCTCTTCCTCCAAATCCCCATGGAGAAAAGTTGTTTTTACATCTAATTGTTTAAGATGTAAATATTCTAATGCCACAAGACATAAAATATTCCTAATTGAAGTCATTTTAACAACAAGAGAAAATATTTCATCAAAATCTATACCTTTTTTTTTTTTTTTTTCTGCAAACACCTTTACAACAAATCTAGCCTTGTACTGGTTTTTGCCTCCATCTTCTTCCTTCAACTTGTAAACCCATTTATTCTTCAATGCTCTTTTTCCTACAGGAAACTGAACCAAATCCCAAGTCTAGTTATTTACCAGGGAATCCATTTCCTCTTTCATGCCTTCCTGCCACTTCTTTTTAGTGTCTACTTGGATTGCCTCTTCATAACTTTCTGGTTCACCAGAATCAGTCAACAATAAATAATACAATGAAGGAGAGTATCATTCAGGGTGTCTACTTAACCTGGTAGATATTATAACAACACTTGCAAGAGTTTGAGGTACTTGTTGCTCCTGTTGTTGTACATTTTGATTTTTTGGTACCTTTGGAATTACCTTTTCACTGATCTCATCAAGCACTCTGTATTCTGGTTTTTCTTTTTCCTGCTTCTTTCCCTACAAATGATCTTTTTACATGACCTTCTCATTGAATATGACATCTCTACTCCTAATGTAATTGTGATTTTCATAATCCCATAAGAGATAACCAAAATCATTAACATTGTATCCAATAAAGGTACACTTCTTGGATTTTTCCTCAAGCTTTGTTCTATTTTCTTTATCAATATGGACAAATGATTCACAACCGAAAGTATTCAAAAAATAATAGTTTACTCTTTTACCTGTCCATGCCTCCTCATAAAAGAGGGTTTCCTTCTGGGGAAAAAAACCCTAACATAACTTCTATCGTCAATATGCCTCCTCAATATGGAACTAACACTAAGGCATATTGCCTCGTCTGGAATTCCACCATCCAAAGATTCAACAGAAAGGGAGATATCTGTTGAAGTTCATGAATTGATGGTGGAGATCCCTTTGGAGGAATTCAGGGTAACTGACAGCCATTAGATCTCAAGAAGGTGCGAGGAGGTTAAATCTTGAATTCCTTCGGACTTCACGTATTCAACATTTTTTGTTTGTGACGGAGTCAAAGCTCCCATAGTTACGAAGCCCGAAGTTCATCTGGACCGTAGATCCAAAGGAGGGTACATGGAAGAAGATTGGAGAGTCTGGGAGGTAAGAGCTCTGAAATATTTGTGTGAAGAAAAAGTGCAAACTCTGCGAAGTCATGAAGAACGAAGTAGGTCTGGACCATTAGATCCAGAAGAACATGCAGCGGAGATCCGTGTACTCCGAGAGAAGAGCACTCCGGAAGAATTTGAGAGTAGTGAAGCCAAAACTATCAAAGTCCGAACTGTCGAAGTAAATCAAGGTCATCAATCTGAGGAGGAGATGTGTTAACAGATCGAGCACTTCAGAGGAATGAGCAAGAAAAAGGTGGGGTCATTGACCAGAAGTCATCCAAAACCCCAAGGTGAGGAACCATCCTAATCGTTTGTGGTTGGAAGACATGGCAAATGGAGATTTATTCCGGAAGGAAGAACACAGAGTAGCGTTGACTGTAAGTCACCCGAAGTGGAGTAAAGGATGGATATCGATCGTTTATTGGGGAAATCACGTGGCGCTCGATATGTAACTCCGGGTACGAAGCACTTTGGAAGAAAGGGGTGTTTGGAACACTCGAAACTCTCGAAGCCAGAGTCCCGAAGTAAATCTCATCCATCGATTGTGAAAGGAGTGTAGGTCATAGATATGGTCCAAGGGTGTGTTCGCGAATCTGGAGTTCATCATATTTGGAGTCAGATGGGTCAAGAACACTTGAAGCCCAAAGTTCTGAAGTGTGCGAGTGCGAAGGTTTAAGCCCACGGTTTTGACGAGGGTCACGTGGAGGACTCTGCGGGTATTCAGAAACTCCCGAAAATGGTTTTCACACCTGAGAAGTAAGACTTTGACCTGTGGAGAATATAGAAGAGGTTCAGTGCGAACTTGTGAGCTAATTCATCTCCTGAATTCGATCGATCCTAGACCGAGAGGCCGCGCAGTCTTGAGGGAGTGTAGGGGGCTTGCATCACTTTGATATTAGTTCCTTTATAGGGTATGGAGTCTTTCAATGCAACCAAGCTTGAAGCTTGGCCTACTTGAAACCAAGAGGTAGGATCTAAACCCTAAGGTGTTATCACATTTGGGACTTAGGTCTTAGATCTTGAGGAGAATAACTTCCAGGGTGCAAGCACATTTGGGCCCTAGAAACCATTTTTCCCTTCTTGTAGCTTCAACTAGGTTAAAGATCAAATGTCTAGGGATAAAACCATAAAGTGATAGCACTTTATGGCTTTAGGGTTCTAAACCTAGCAAGGAAAATCAACCAATTTTAGAAAAACATCGCCTTATGAGAGGAATAATCACTTATGTCCCTCTCTTAGAGTTTCAACAAACAAAATTCCTTGCAACAAATAGCAATTTCACCATGAACGTTAATAGGTTAAACAACAATTGCAGAAATTTAATCACTTCATCCAAGAAACCAAGATAATGTGACCCTAATTGTAAAAATATCCATCCAAAATCAACAGATCCATCCACAAGAGACCTTTCCAAGCATAGTGCATGAGAGAGAAGAGCTAGTTACCCCAAAAGGGAGAACATTTCAGAAGGGTGTCTCACAACGGTAAGAGAATAATTATCCAAAAATGAAAGTGAGGATTTCCTTCTTATACGAGGCCTAGCATCTCACTTTTTTCCACATAACATTGTTGAAAATATTTCTATTTTCGACTCACTAGTTAGGTGGTAGTTAACTAGAGCTAGTTCTATTTTAGACCATCACTATTATGCATGCATTCCTGAGAAAATATCACTATTTGTTTTCTTTTCTTAATTATGGAATGTTCTTTCCTATATGAGTTCATATAAATCATTCATTGTATTCAATATTGATTAGCTCATTGGAGTAGTGTGAATATATTTTCCCATTCTTCTATATTGAATCTCTCATCCTTTTCTTGATAAGATTTGTTTGTACTTGCTTTAGCTAGGTATCATGTGCAGGTTTTTGTGAAACATTGAAAAAGATAACATAACATAACATTGTTTTAAGTGGGGTCGACCCCTCATTTAACCTTTACAAGTGCAATAAATTAAAAATACAATCAAAATAACTCACACATGTGAGACATCAAGGTCTCTAGGTAAATAAGGAGGCCTCCAAAGGCCAAGTGGCATCAATTCGGAGTAGGGTGGGAGCAAGTGATGTCTCTCCTCACTAGAAATCATGCCATGTGTCATTAATACCCTATATATGCATCAAACCCTAGTTGTGTCATATCACATAAGGTGACATCATCACCATAATAGGGCCAACGTCTAGGATCCAAGTGTTGCATCTAGTTGTGTTTGATTTTGAAGAAGAATAGATGGATGTGGAAACAACATTCCTACATGGGGATATGGAAGAAGAAATATACATGAAGCAGCCAAAAGGATTTTTTGTGAAGGGAAAGAAGGAGTTGGTATGCAAGATGAAAAAGTCCCTATATGGTTTAAAACAATCACCAAGGATGTGGTATCAAAACTTTGATACTTATATGTTGGGACTTGGCTTCACAAGAAGAAAAGAGGATGACTGTGTGTATTTCAAATTAATTGGTGATCATTTTATTTATTTGGTCTTGTATGTGGATGACATGTTGTTGATAGGAAACAATAAGGAGATTATCCAGGATGTGAAAACTCAGTTGTGCTCTAAATTTGACATGAAGAATCTTGGTGCTGCAAATTTCATTTTAGGAATGGAAATCAAAAGATATCGGAAAAATAGTAAACTCTGGTTAAATCAGAGAAAATATGTCGAGACTATATTATAGAGGTTTAATATGCAGGAATGTAAACTAGTTAGGGTCCCTATTCCTGTAGGTGTAAAGTTATCTATGGATCAGTGTCCCAAGACACAGGAAGAGGAGGAGGACATGTCTTGTGTTCCATATGCGAGTGTGGTTGGTAGTTTGATGTATGCAATGGTCTGTACTAGACCGGACATTGCACATGCAGTGGGATTTTTGAGAAGGTATATGTCAAAAATAGGGAAGAAGCATTGGACAAAAGTAAAGAGACTTTGCAGGTATTTGTGTGGCACTACTAGTTATGGATTGTGCTACCAAAGAAGACCAGATTTGGACATAATGTTGGAAATACATAGCTTTATGGATCTAGACTGGGCTGGAGATCTGGATCGTAGAAGATATACAAGCGGGTATGTGTTTAACCTGTTTGGAGGAGCAATCAGTTGGATGAGAAAAAGACAATATGTAGTGGAACTTTCAACTACAGAAGTTGAATACACGACAACCACTCATGAAAGAAAGGAAGCAGTATGGTTACAAACATTGTGTTCAGGTATTGGGTTGGTACAACAAGCTGTAAGGATAGATTGTGATAGTCATAGTGCAATTTTTTTGGCGAAGAACCCAACTTATCATTCAAAGACAAAGCATATTGATGTTCAATATCACTTTGTGAGAGACATGGTTGAAGAAAAGAAGGTGTTGCTGATGAAGGTGGACACTTTCAAGAATGTTGCAGATTGTTGACTATGTAACCTTGTAACCCCCTTTATGCAATTAAAAAAACAAGTGGGAGAATGTTGGGTATGTTTTATATTCTTTGCATGGTATGTGTTATGTGTTAATGTTGGGCGGTTTTTTGCATCCATTTTTGGGTGGTTTTTCGGCACATGGTTTTCACCGATGGTTTTCTATTTTTGGTTAAGGAATTAGGGTTGTTGATTAATCCAGGTTATTGTATTAGGGTTTTGGATGCTATGTGATCATATATGTATATTGTATTGTAAACAATGTATGGTGTGAATGAATATAGAATATGTTGTTTTTCCTGGTTTGGGTTTCCAGGGGGGAAATGTTTGTGTAATGTGTGTATTTGTCATTGTATTTTTTTTGTTCTTTTATTGAAAATATGTTTGTAGTAACTAATTGTACAAGGTTAAAATCTATAACATCACACACACACACACACACACACACACACACACACACACACACACACACACATATCGCATAAAAATATTGAAATATATATTTCACTAATGTTAAATTCATTCTTCAAATGATGTGTTGAGAGATGAGGCACTCCATATTAACTTCACATTAGCTAATGGGGTGACGTAATGATCATAGGATCTTACACTAATATTAAAAAAGTTTTTTATTACTCATTGCCATTAGAAATTTCAGTTTATGTCTATGTCTGTGAATGTATTTGAATGTGGTTTTTGTGATAGGAATCAAGTTGTAAGATTATTGTGTGGTTGTCATGTTTTTATGGTGTCTTTGTGTTTTTTCCAAGAAAAAATTTATGGAGAAACTTTTAGGCACTTCCCTGTATTTCACAAATGGTACTCAATGTAAACCCATTATTGTTAATTACGACTCTTGACCCGATAGGAACATCGAGTGAACCACACAATAGAGGTAACAAGTATAGAGGATCAACCTTGAGACCTCCTTCACGAAGATCAAAGAACTTAACTACTTGAACTAGCCCACAACACTAATGGTGTGCTTATGTTTATGTAAAATCATGTATAGAAAGGAAATGTGTTAATCCACCAAAATGGTTGCTTGCGAAAGCAAAATTGGGATTTATCTACAACAAGAGAGGAAGAAGAAAATGAGTGTATGGGTGATTTTATTTGACATTATTCCTTAGGAAGTAGAGCCTTTCTTTCCCATTCTTGCTTACAAAGCTCTCACATCAATCTTGACTTGAGATATCCTTTTGACATTTCCTCATGCTTCTTGGATAAGGAGTATTCCCCATGCAAGGAATGTATGTCTTGTGAAAATTCTTGGTAAGAAGCTTCATTCACCATTGTAAATGGATCACTAATCCATTCTCCCATGAGTATTTTTCTTCTTCTAGTTTGTGAAGGACCTTATTTGAAACCATGGTTGTTATGCATGCAAATGGTAAGAGAAACCCATGGACCTATGGTTGGTAAGAGCCTATGTAAGTTGGAAAATTGTTGCTCAAAATATGTGAGGAAATGGGATGCTTTTGAGGGAAGAACCATGGTGGAATGTCCACAAGAATTGGAAAAAAACCATTAAACTTGCAACCTTGCTATCTCTAATCATCGACAATTTTGGGTTGTGGGTTTCTCTTCTAGGTTATTTCTAGAAGGCAACCAACAACCTTGGGCTCATTCTTTTTGCATTGAAAAACATTAAAAGGGAAAAATATCCTTGAGGGATTGTTGAACAAAGAAAGGGAAGATATTTCTTGTGTTGTATAGTCAATGGAAGAGAGTGTCATTGTTTATTAGTGATTGGATGAGAGCTTGGAGTGCTCCATAGTGAGAATATTGGTTATGCCATGAGAGAAATGGGTTGACTATGTGAGATTAAATCCCCATAGGAGCGTCCTTCACCCTAGTAACAACATAGTATGGAATTAAGGTACAATCCACCATTGATTCGTATATCTAGATAATAAATTATTCCAAGTTGAATAAATTTACATTAAGTTATAGCATAGAAAATGTTTAGAATAAAGTTTATATTAAATCATTTCTATTTATAATATGTTAAAAATAAATTTTATTGATGTAGTCTAAACGTTCTACATTTTTATCCTTCTAGAGGAGTCTTTTCCAATAGTTTTTTTTCAAAAACTAGCCAAATTTAGAAAAATAATTGGAATGACAGATTCCAGTGGTTCAACATACAATTTTTTGGTGTCTAGGGATTTTTTAAGACATTGAATATATTTATGCATTCATAAATACGATTTGAACACTATAAAATTGTGATTTTGCCAACAATCTTATTGAATTCCAATAATAATCATTAAAAAAAAAAAAATGTAGAATATTTAAATTATACCAATTTTATTTATACATTATTAATTCTATTACTATATTTTATATGTATATATACATTTAAAAATATATAAATTCATTACAATAATGTATATGTTAAAAAAATATAATAGGTTAGATGAAGTGAACTATACCTTTATCATTTCTCCCCCCTTCCCTTAATTCTTTCAATGCTAATACGTGCTATCAGTTGCTTTTGGCATCCAAAATTATTATCACATTTTCTTGCAATTATGATTTAAATAGTTTTGATATAAAGTTGAACATAGATTTAAGTACTTATGACTTAAATTTAAACAATGATGTGGCCTTAACTTTGAATTTGTAAATCATAATTATATTAAAATTTTCAATATTAATGAGAAAACAAACTTATGACTTAACAATGATGTGGATTTGACTTTGAATATTTGAAATCATAATTATATTAAACATTTCAATATTAATGAGAAGACAAAAGAGTTAATCATTTTGGTCAATTGACTTTATTTATTTTAATAAAAAGATGTGGATTTGACTTTGAATATTTGAAATCATAATTATATTAAACATTTCAATATTAATGAGAAGACAAAAGAGTTAATCACTTTGGTCAATTGACTTTATTTATTTTAATAAAAAAATCATTATTGGGATCACCACACATGCATATGCATTCACTTGAATCACCAAAAAAATACCATCAAAATATTTTTTTCTTTATCAAAATGATTTAAGGTTGACCCAATAAAGATCATATTTACTTATGTATTTTCCTAGGTTACTTAAAAAGTCTCGTCTAAGTGATTTAAGGTTTATATAATAGAGATCATATTGAATTAAATTTCTTTGATATAAGATTTTTTTATTATAATATTTATTTAATATTCTAATAGTATTTATGTATTTACATTAAATTTGTAATGTGAAACAATATTCTTTCCTTATAAGATTAATCTAATATTTTAATAGTATTTATGTATGTGCATGGGTTACCCAAAATTTGAGTAACATTTACTCATAGAACATATAGAATATGTATTCTTTATTATCAATTATGTATTATTTTGACATTTATGTTATTTTTAATAATGTCTTTATATTTTTATGGATTATCTAAGACTTGAACAAACAAATAAATAGTGATATATTATCATTTATGTATTTGCCTAATGGTTATACAATTTTTATTTAAGATTGGAATTAAATATAATGTTTTTATATTTTTTTTTTTTATGTATTTTTAAGGTTATATTTTGAGTGGGTCTAATGGTTAAGAACATGTGTTTTCTCCTAAAAGGTCACAAGTTCAAATCCAGAGGAGGGTAGGGTATGTATACCTTCGTAGACTTTGACATTAAAAATAGATTATTATTATTTGATATTTATGCTATTTTTAATAATTTTTTTATATTTTTATTAGTTATCTAAGACTTGAATAAATAGTGATTTGATATATAAAAATGAAAATATTATGAAAATTGTGTTGAATAATATTTATGAATTTTCATGTATCACCTAAAACTTGCACAAGTGTTTTTTTTTCTTGTTTTCTTAAAGGAATTCAAATTTTGTACATGTATCTCATTTATGTAAAAAGATGTAGTAACACGGAGGACACCTTTAGTAACATTTATGCATTTTCATGGGTCATTTAAGACTTATATTATAATTTTTTTTTGTTAAAGAGATTTCTCAAACTCTAAAGTTTTCCTTATGTCTCTGGCCACCAACGGGTTGGGTAACGCCACTTCTTGGACGTTTCACTTAGCTCTGATACCATTTTGTGGATTTATATGCACACATATCTAACACAATTAACAATTACAACATTTTGTTCATGCCACTTATTCATGCAGAAATAATCATTAAAACATATTGACAATATATTCTATCCATACACAGATCAATGCGGAAATAATAATAAGTCTACACACACAACATAGATGATATATTCATGCATTACTCATCAAGTTATAACATGTGTACAATTACACGGCATACAATTGATAGAGATTTGGAACTTATCTTTCAATAGATGACCATCAAAATGCGTGCATACCTTCCACGAACCTCCCAGCCTTAGACCACGCTGCTCATCACGCTCAGCAATGGGTCACCCCCGAGCTGGGACTAAACTCCACTGGGACAGGGATTCCTAGGCTTGGTAAGGGCAATAGGAAAGTCACATAGGTCAACATGAAGGATTATCTCCTAGGGCCAACTCACACTAACAGCCTATAGCCTCTCATTCCCCACATGTCTGTCCCACCCTAGGAAGCGTGCCCCTTCTCTGCTCCACAGTCCTTCGGTTGTCCCACTTTCCTTCTAGGGCTTCAGCAACAGGCCGGACATGAATTCTACGAGTACTATAGCTGCAGTTGGGCTCCCTTTGGGAAATCACTTCCCCAACAACCTCTCTCACTTGGAGTGAGTTTTTTGCAGGCCTGACAACCTACTTCTTTATTCCACGAGCCTGACAACCCGCCTCTTCAAACCATAGGCCTAACAAACTACTTCTTCAGTCCAGCTTCTAAGTCAATTCCTGAAAAGGTGATGGCAACAATAAAGCTCAGTAAGAGCAGATGATGGCAACAATCCACACTCAGTCAAGGAACTCTTTGGGATGCAACAACCAACAATTATGACACAACATGGCTCAGACAGTTACAGGGTGTGTGCATGTTCAGAGATCGACGATGGAGATTATGGTGGCTTAGTACGTGAGTCAATGGTGAATTGGGTAGGGTGACATACTTCCATAGAATCGTCAGGGTCATGAGAATGGCGAGGAGGAGGAGAAGGAACCCCCAATGAGATGGATTTCCCCACTATAAACTGCATGTTCCTAGGTTGACACATGTCTTCTTGAAGCCACATGAGTTCCACTTAGCACTCGTTCCCTTTCCAAGAACTTAGGACAACATTGATCATGTCCACCTTAGCCTTTAGGAAATAATAATAAAATATTATTCCCTTAGAGGTAATCCCTCTAGCTTAGCCCCTCTAGGTGAGAGAGTTTGCTTGGGGAAGTGAGTTCTCCTGGAGGGAATCCAGTAGCAGCTATAGAGCTCTGAGAATTCCTGATCTAGCCTATTGTTGAAGACCAAGGAAAGGGAGGTGCCATAGTCAATGGACTATTGGACAATGAAGGTGTACACTCCTGGGGTGGGACAAGCATGTGGGGAATGAGAGTCTGCAAGTTGTGGGCGTAAGTGACTCCTTGGAGGAAATCCTTCTTGTTGTACTATGCAGTTCTCGTAGCCTCAGCCGAGCCTATGAATCCCTTTACTTGGGTGGAGTTTAGTCCCAGCTCGGGGGTGACCCACTGATGAGAGTGATGAGCAGCATGGTCTATGGCTGGGAGATTCGTGGAAGGTTTGCACGTAGTTGGGGGTCTTCTATTAAAAGATAAGTACCACTTTTATGTTCATTTACATGTTGTGTATTTGTACATGTGTTATAATTGATGTGTAATGCATGTATATGTTGTATGTGTAGGCTTACTGTTATTTCCACATTAATCTGTGTATTAGCAGAGTATGTTGTATGTTTATGTTTATATATATGCACATGATAATTGTCATTTGTACGAGGTAGCATGTCCTGGCCTAGGTGGCATGGATGTGTATGATGTTTCCGCAAGAATCTTTGTTTGGCATAGCCTAGCAAGTTATGGCTGGGTATGCTACAAATTGAAAAGCAAAGATACAATCATTGGTTGTGTTGCCCAACAAGGGTATGATGCTCAGGGACGTGACAAAACTCTAAAGATTTGTTTCTGTAGCAACTTGTTATATACAAATAAAAATAGAAATATAAAAGTGGTTATCACGATGTAGAAATACTTCCATAGAAATATCATTATTATTAGGTATTTATGTATAAAGATAGAGGATTACATCATCATTTAAGCCACCTTTAATAGCACGTATGCATTTTTTCAATTACCCTATAATCACTCAAGATTTACACGTCTAAATTTTATGTACAAAAGACCACATCATCCTTGAAGTCATTTTTAATAACGTATATGTATTCTAATCGGTCATATATGACTTGTAGTAAGTTTCTCTTCCATTAGTGTCATCGTAGAAGCCACTTTTAGTATCACATATGTATTTTCATGGGTCACACCAGAGTTATATTATATATCTCTCCCATCAATGTCACCCAAGAGACCACTTTTAATAGCACATATGTATTTTCATGGGTTATCTAAGACTTTGATTAGGTATCTCTTACATTATTTTCAGGCAAGATTTTCACTTATGCCTACTATGAATAGAAGATTAGGTCAAATAAAACTTGCATTGGATATCTCTTTCATCAAAATCACCTAAAATCATTGAATACATATTTCATCAAAGTCACCCAAGGTTTGTATGTGTACTTATTATATGTAAGGTAATGCATTATCATCGAGGCCAACTTTAATAACACATATAATATTTTCATGGATCACCTAAGATTTGCATTGAGTATTGTAGTTAAGGCCACCAATACTTTATATGCATTTTCATGGGTCACTCAAGATTTGCATTAAGTATCTTTTCCATCAACATTATTCAAAATTTTCACATGTCCTTGTTATGTACATAAGATCATATTATAAATTAGACCACTTTTAACAGTACATACACTTTTTATAGGTCATCCAAGAATTGCATTGAGTATCTCTTCCATCAAGTCACCCAAGATTTGCAAGTGTACTTATTATATATAAAATATCACATTATCATTGATGCCACCTTTAATAATACATATACATTTTCATGAGTCATCACGACTTTCTTTAAGTATTTCTCCCTTTAAAATTTTCCAAGGTTACTATATGTATAATAAATCAAAATATATTTTCATTTATCTCCAAAAAAAAAAAAAAAAAAAAACCTTTTATGAACTATGAAACCTTTACATTAACTACTTTGATCTCATTTCTAATCATTTTCTAGTGATACTCTAAAACATCCTTAATATAACAACTTATTTGTTTTCTTGACAAACTCAACAAGCTCTATATTAACTATTCAAATATTAATGACACATAAATTTTCTTAGATCACTCGAGAGTTGTATTGAGTATTTTTTAAGGTCACATTTAATAGCTTATGTGCATTTTCATGAATCCTCTAAGACTTGCACTAAGTATCTCTTCCACAATCCAAAGTTTTGTAAATATACTTGCTATGTAGTTATGACCACATTATCATTTAGGCCACCTTAAATAGAGCAGGTATTTAAATTAATCACCTAAAAAACTTATAGAGACTATCTCTTCCATCATAATTATCAATGATTTGTAGATATACTTATTATGTATAGAAAAACACATTGTTATTATTATTTACACAACCTCTTTAATATAGAAAACAACATTATTTTTAGACTTTCTTAAATAGAACTTATCTCTTTCATCAATCTAATTCAATATCTATATAAACTATATTATCATTATTACTAACTTTAATAACACATGCATTTTTTTAGTTAAATATCTTTTCCACAAAATTCATCTAAGATTTACATATATATATATTACTAAAAACGGCATGTTCATTAAAACGATATTTATTTTTATATATTGATTTTTGTGAGTCACCCATAACATACATTCCTTGTCTCTTCCATCATCAAAATCATCTCATAATTAACTAAAACTCCATTAACATTCAAACTATCTTTAATTTGCACACAAAAAAATTCTTAGTATGCCACATCATGAGTGTTTTAAGACTAATGAAAAAGAAGTTTTAGTGCTATTCTCATGTTCCCATTAACAAGTCTAGTGTTATTCTCATGCATCTTACATGGTTGGTATGTAGACAATTCAATATCTGGACCCACATCTTAAGGCTAAAAACAAGGAAGAGATTAAATTTACAGTAGTATAGATTCTATTGTTGCATCATGAGTATATATATTCCTTTCATTTTCAAAGAATTTAATTACGATATTTTCCTATGCTATATGCTTTATTAATTACATTTGATATGACTATAACATCAAAGTGTTTGCATGAAAAAAAAGTTTATTTAATCATACCAATACATAATGTTAGAATCTTATTAATTTAATAGCATATCTTCGTTGTTTATATTAAAACTTGAATATTCCTTATAAAATGTTTATACTTAAAACTATTTTTCTTTAAAACAATAATAATTAATAATTGCATCTTCTATATTTTAATTAATATAATCAAAATTTATTTAATATTATTAATATAACATATAAAAAATTCATGAAACTTAATATTCCTTTAAATTTTTATTTTTAATTAATATAATCAAAACTTAATATTCCTTCAAGTTTATTTTTTTAATTAATATAATCAAAATTTATTTAATAAAGTTTATATTTTTAATTTTTAATTTAATATTATTAATATAACATATAAAAATTTTCATGAAACTTAATATTCCTTTAAATTTATATTTTTAATTAATATAATCAAAACTTAATATTCTTTCAAGTTTATTTTTTTAATTAATATAATCAAAATTTATTTAATAAAGTTTATATTTTTAATTAATATAATCTAAATTTAGATTTTTATATAATATAGGAAAAAATTCTTAAACTTAATATTCTTTTAAGTTTATTTTTTTAAAATATTTATTTTTTGATTTTATGGTTTTTCTTTCTCATTCTATTAATTGATTTTAATTATTTATAAATATCAAATTAATTATTTTTAAAATGGTGTAGTTATTTGATGATATAAATTACAATTAAATGAAGTAAAGTGATTTTCAACTAGTTATATAGATAGTTATATAGATAGATGATAAAACATTAATATATATTTAGTTTTCATTTATAAATTAAAGTTATCTATGTGAACATTAACAACATTATCTTATTTTTACTTGACACGACTTAAATGAAAATGTTTATTTTGGAAGTTACTTATATATCAAAAATTCCAAGTTATTTGTCAAAAATTATGAAACTCTTAATAACTTTATATATCTCTATAATTTTAGAAATATCTCATTGGAAACTAGATTATTATCTTTTGGTGTATACATCTCTTGATGATTTTTTTTAGTCATTAGAATATACAATAGAATTTGGGTAAATACGTGTGTTGCCTAAGCATAAGTTTTTATATCATAGGACAAATAATCAACTATCATTCTAGTGGATTGTTATTTTTTGGGAAGAGAGAGAGAGAGAGAGAGAGAGAGAGAGAGAGAGAGAGAGAGATGTGTGTGTTTAACAAAGAATTAATGAATTTCCATGACACACTTAGCATAACTCATCACCTATCAACATGTCATAATGACTTTGTCATAATTGTTAGGTTACTAAAAAAAACATTATGGCAAGATGAAAATGGAATTTAAGTCCATGTCATGCAATTGTTTAGAGTATCGATTGAATTAAAGATAGAAGGGAGAAATGTGTTTTTGAAAGTATATGTCACTATCAAGTCGATGGTATTTCCTACCATACTTTGATTGTAAAACTGATATTCATTTTGATAATGTGTCCAGTTATTTGTTTTTGCACTTTCGTTGATTTTGATGATGAGTTGAGACATAAAAGACATTGATGGAGGATAATTGAGAAAGGGTGATATCACCTATTTACATATCTTGAAGTTATAAATTTTTAAAAATCACTCTCGATACCAAGAGAATATAATCAAATATATGTGTATAAAGATTGGTTTGCAAAACTAAAATCATTTGAGTATGTAAATGATCATAGTTAATAGTGATTATGAGAAAATTTATAAATATGAATTATGTTAGAGTATACGGATATTTCTAAACTCTACCACAGTTTGTATCCATAAACTTTTCTATAATCATTTAAACACCAAAATGATTGTTTATAATTTTTAACTTTAATTTACTAATTACTAATGCATACAATGGGATATATCAAACTTATAACATTAATGAGTAGATATTAACAAAATAATACTTTAAAAATGTTTTTTTTTATCTCATATTTCTATAATCATTTAAACACCAAAATGATTGTTTATAATTTTTAACTTTAATTTACTAATTACTAATGCATACAATGGGATATATCAAACTTATAACATTAATGAGTAGATATTAACAAAATAATACTTTAAAAATGTTTTTTTTTATCTCATATTGATGGCTAGTTTTAATGAGTAGATATTAACAAAATAATACTTTAAAAATGTTTTTTTATCTCATATTGATGGCTAGTTTTAAATGCATAATATGTGGAAATTTTGAGCTTATATTAGGTAGTTTAAATAGTTAATTAAATAATGGTGGGTTTGATAAGTTTGTCCATATACTAATTTTTTCTTACTTATATTAGATAGTTTAAATAGTTAATTAAATAATGGTGGGTTTGATAAGTTGTCCATATACTCATTTTTTCTTACTTACTTGAGAAGTATATGGATGTCTATCCAAAAACTTGTCCGTATTTTACTCTCAATAAATGAATAAATGAAAGTGAATTATGTAAAGCCATTACCAAAAACTCACAAATGACATCATAAAGATTTTTAGTAGTAAGGTGAGTAATATATTTGCAATGAAAATAAGTATTATTTAATGGCATGGGTGCAACATTGTTCGCAAGCATCTATATTTTTCATGCACTACACTAATATATAAACACAATTGGTTTTTTATTTGCTATACGCAGAGTGAGAGCTGAGAGCATAACATAGCTAATTATTGATGGTGTTTTATAGGATTTCTCTTGTGTTGCTATCTCACATTCAAACAAATTTGAAGAACATAGTCAAGTAGTTAGGTATGTGATCAATGTTATTCTTAATGTTATTCTTATTAGTGGCACTTAATTATTTATTCATGTTCCATGGATCTCACATGTTCTAAATATCAAGTTGACAAGCCTTGTTATAGTTGACAAACCTTTTTATAGTTGACAAGCACTTTATAGTTGACAAATATTTAAACACTATTTTTGTTTATTAAGCATGTGAATGCATACAATCAATCTAGAATTTAATAAGTTGAGAGTGTTTGATCAACAAAATACCAACTTGTTTAAAGTTGATTAAGGGTTCTTAACATTGTTTGATGTATAGATCACTACATCATGAAAAATTAGTTTTGGTTGATTATTGTTGTCTTAAGGTCCACGCGCCAAATTTATCATTCTATCACTCCCGAGGAATAAGAAATACAAATACCTATCATTTCATGTCACTTTTCCCTTGGATTTTCTTAACCAAGGAGACTATAGACCATCATCTTCGAGACTTGCAAATTCTAGTTTTGAGCTTGATGGTGGATGTATTATTCCTTTCACTTTCAAGGGGGTTGGGGGGTTATGATTTATTCATTGCTTCAATATTTTGACTAAGGCGAGGAAGCAATTGGTGGTGGTTGTTTTAGTTCGAGATTGGTTTACCTTTGATATTGAGGTTCATGTTATTCTATTTAGAATTTTCTAGAGATTTTACCAGGAAATATTCTCTTTTGGGGTTTTTGGAGGATGGTTACACGTGTGTTTAACTAAGTGACTAACAAATTCTAGGATTTTGGACCTGTTAGATTGATCCAAGTAGTAAACACAATTGGCACATTTTTCAGAAAGTCCAACATTATAGTTTCAATGTACATAGTGGTGTTTCATGTAACATCCCCCAACTTAACTGAGGAACATTACTACGTGAAATACACATAAATTCAAAAAACAATTGCTAACTAAAATGCTTGTAGCTTACCATGTGCGAACTATACACATATTTAACCATTTTTAGATACCAATAACTATATGTAGCTACAACATGCTGAAATGACATGAATGAAATAAATAAACTCATCTACAACAACAATATATAATTCATTCCCATTCATAGAGTAAAATTCACAATAGTTAAACTCATAATTAACTCAGAAAATAGATAAACATTGATATTTTTAAAATGTTCGTGCATAGATGATTTTAGGGGATAAATTTCACAAATGGGATAACTTTCCATGGTTTTTCCCAACAAATGATTCGCCAATTTCTATTTTTTTCTAAACAAAATCCGTCCAAATTACATATAATAAAATTATTTTATCTTAAATGTCACCAAAAATTTTGTAACTCGTTGCTTGGGATGGACATTCCACCTAACCATAGACTTGTTGTCCCAAATATCAATAGAAATTCACCCATGAGTTGGGGCTAGGAATCCACAAGAAAAGGATGTCTGTCACTATCCAATCACATCTCAGATATCCCACAACTCGTTGGCATTCTCCTACAACTATCTTGAATTCCACCATCTCTCTTCTTCTTGACCTACCTAACCAAGGAATGTGCCCCTTCACTTCTCTTAATCCATTGGGTTGCACCATTTGTTTATATGGTTCTATTTGGCACAGGTAACTAGCAATATCACTACTAGGAACTCAAAAGAACTCATTGCTAGGAAAAACTACCAAGAAACAAAAATGATCACTTGTTATTATAGTGAAACTCACACATAAGTTCACTCTTCAAGCCTGAAAACCTGTCTCTTTAGTCTTTAGCTCCAAAAACACTCCAAAATATGTCCTCCATTGTTGCTCCAACTCCAGTTCTCTTTTTCCATGTTCTTTGCTTTTTGTTCATGCAAAAAAAACCTATAAAAACTACTCTCTTTGGCCATATGAATTTCCTTTCCCCCCAAGCTAGTTGACTTCTCACTCTATCCAATGTTGACTATACTTCATCCCCATGCTCCCAATAACTATGGGATGTGGCTCTTTACACCCACCCTCTTACATGAGTTTAATGATTGGGCTCTCATACACTCAACTAGAAAAAAATAGAAAGTTGCCCCCAAAGATAATAAAATTCAGGACCCATAAATAATTTCCCCCTTGTAACCCTCTTAGACACTCCCTTTTCTTGTGGAAAAATCATCCCCCATCTCTTTCCATGTCCCCCAACAGTTGGAATCACATTTTATTTATTTAAAATTTAGAAATACAATTTGCATATTACATTGCATGGCCATAGCCACATTCATATCTACATTATGTATTAATTAAACTAGAGATTATAGAGAGCATGTTACATTACTCCTTCCCTATAATTGTGCACCTTCCTTGGTGCAAAAGACCGTGCCAAAATACATATACAAATTTACAACACAATACTTAGAGAAATAAAAAAATTGCAATTCCACAACTCCAACCACAATTCCAACCATAATCTATTGTTTTCTCTCAACTTGTTGACCCAAGGAATGTGCTTCCTTCAATGTTATCGATCCATTGGGATGCACTATTATTTTATTAGGACTATCAACGTAAGTGACCAAGAATTCTCAAATGTGGTTTTGGAGATCTAGCTTCCCAAAAATGGAGTCTTACATTTTTAGCTTCTATTTCCTTCAAAATTGACAAAAAATTGTAGGTATTCCTCTCGCATGGTTTAGTCGTGCTCTCACACTGCATATTTAGGACCATAGCAGGTCCATTGGACCTTTACCAGGTCGATGTTTTTGTTCCTGAGCACTTTTGTTTTCTAGTTCATGATGTGTATTGGTTCCACCCGAAACTCCCCCCGTGCTCCACTTGGATCACAGTCCAATCAATTATGTGGTTAGGTTTAGACACATGTTTCTTTAATAATGATACATGAAATGCATTATTCACTCTCATGGATGTAGGAAATTCTATCATGTATGAAACTACCCCTATCTTTTCTAAGATCTCAAAATTCCCACAATATCTTGTTGCCAACTTTGGGCAACAACCCAACCTTAGAGAACTTCTTTTCTCTTTCACTTTTAGAAAAACATGTTCGCCCACTTTAAAATCTCTAAAAATGGTGTTCTTGTCTACATATATTTTCTTCCTATCCTAGGTAGCCTTTAAATTCTACCTGATCCTTGTCATCTTCTCTTCCATTTCCTTCAAAAAATCTATCCCAATGACAACTCTATCTGTTGGGTTATCCCATCTCACTGGTGTGTTACACTTCCTTCCATTCAATGCTTCAAATGGGCTCATTTTTACTGAGGCATGATTCCCATTATTGTAAGAGAATTCAACTAAGTGGATGTAATATGCCCGCTTTAATGGTTGGTCCATCACATACATTATGAGCATGCCTTCAATGATTATGTTGGTCCTCTATGTTTTCCCATCTGAATCTAGGTGATACGTTGTACTAATATTTAAATTTGTTTGAAAGCCTTTGAACAAACCCTTTGAAAAATTGGATGTGAACATTGGATCTCTATCTGAAACAATTACCTTGGGCACTCCATGTACCCTGGAGATTTCTTTCATGTAGATCTATGTAATGTTTGTTTCCTTGTGTGTAATTTTCACAAGAATAAAATGTGCAGCCTTCGTCAATTTTTCGACCGCCACCATGATGGAATTATGATGATTCACTATTTTTGGCAGATTTGTAATAAAATAAATTGTAACTACTTCTCATTTCCATTCTGGAATGGGAAATGGTTGTAAAAAACCCACTGGATGTCTATGTTCTACTCTTACCTTTTGACACTCGAGGCATCTATCTATGTAATCAAACACTTCTTTCTTCATTTCAGGCCAAAAATATTGGCACCTTACAATTGCAATTGATTTCTGGTATCCTGGATTCCTAATATATGGTGCATTGTGTATTTCCTTCAACACTATATTTTTCATCTCACCAAAATTTGGCACATATAGTTTCCCTCTGTACATGAGTATTCCATCCTCTTGTAGCTCATAATATTTAACTTTTTGTTGTAAATTTCCTTGTTGTAATGTCTATTTTATTTTTAAATAGTGTTGATATGAATTTGTTGCTTCAATTATTTTGTATTTTAAATAGGTATTGTGCATACTAACGGTTTTGTTATGTATCTCATGTTCTTTTATGTTGAGTACATTAGTCACCTGATTTTCTTTTCCCTTGATATGTTTAATTTCAAAGCCATATTTACTCATAAATTTGATACATCTAGTTTTCTTGCCATTTAATGTTGGATGCCAAAATAAATGTTTCAGGTGACAATGGGCGTTCCTTATCTCAAATATTATCCCCATGAGGCAACGTCTCCACATTTTTAGCACATGAACAATGGTTTCTAATTCCAAGTCATGTGTAGCATAATTCCTCTCATTCTCTTTTAATGTTTGGAACTTGTAGATGCATACCACATGATCCTATTGAGTGAGGACTCCACCTATCCATTCCTTCCATGCATCAGTGCACACCAAAAAATATTCATCCAAATTTGTAATCTTCAAGACTAGAACACTTGTTAAAATTTCTTCTAGCTGCTGAAATCCCTCTTCACACTTGGAACTCCATTCAAATTTCACTCCCTTATTTTTCAAAGAAGTGGCTAGGCTTGCAATCTTTGAAAATCCTTTTATAAATCTTCAGTAATAATTGGAAAGACCCATAAATGATATGAATTATGTCACATTTCTTGGCACTGGCCATCCTCTAATGGCCTATATCTTCTAGGGATCAACCGTTATCCCATTTGCTGAAATAATATGCCTCAAGTAGTGAATCATATTTTGATTAAAGATGCACTTACTTAGTTTGGCATACAATTTATGCTCTCATAAAACTTGCAACACCATTCTTAAATGTTTCTCATGTTCATGTTCTATATTTGAGTAGATGAGTATATCATCCAAGAACACAATCAAACACTTGTCTAGTTATTCCCTAAACACTCCATTCATCAGGCACATGAAAACAACCGAGGAATATGATAGCCCAAATGGAACTATTGTAAATTCATAATGCACATATCTTGTCTCGAAAGTTGTCTTTCTGATATCTTCTTCCTTTATCCTTACTCGATGATAACCTGATCTTAAATTGATCTTGAAAAATATTTCTTCACCTTTGAGATGATCAAATATATCATCAATCCTTGGAAAAAGATATTTGTTCTTTATGGTGACCTTATCCAGTTGTCTAAAATCAATGCACAACCTTAAAGTTCTATATTTCTTCTTCACAAAAATCATTGGGGCTCCCCAAGGTGAAATACTTGGGTGTATATAACCCTTCTTTAAAAACTCTTCAAGCTGCATCTGTAACTCTTTCAATTCTAGTGTACCCATTATGTAAGGTTTCTTGGACACTGGGGCAACTCTTGGCACCAAATAAATAGAGAAATCAATGTCTCTCTTTGGTGGAAATCATGGGATTTCTCCAAAAAAATATTTGAAATCCTTGAAGACTGGATGGTCTTCAATACTTTCCACTTTATCTTTGGTTTCCTATTCCATATGGATTGCAAAAATTTGACATCCCTTCCTGAAACTCTTTTTCAGTTACATGACTGAAATTTCTCTAACAACTACAACTCTTAGAATTCCTTGAATCTTGCATTTTTGCCCTTCCTCATCAATAAAAATGATTATATTGTTGTAACAATCTGGGACATCATGGTGTTTTTCCAACCAATCCATGCCAATTAGAAAATAATATGAACCCAATGGTATGATGTTCACATCTACTTTTGTGTTGAGTCCATTCATGTCTATTGGGAAATGTTCAACCAAATCACTAATTTTCCTCTTATCCCTTATGACTAATTGAAGTAACCAAGATGTCTTATGCTTACTCCTTTGTAAGTGAAAATTTTCAACAATGTTAGATTTTGTAACTATGGCTAGCTTCATAATCAATCAAAATTTCTATGGGTTGGCTATCAATCTTACCTTCCAATCATGGGGTATTGATACTTTGCTTACTTGTTTTCCGAGGATGCATAAACCATTGGCACGTTTTCTCCCATGTCTTCCACTGTTTCAACCTCCTGGATTTTTTGGAAAATCCTCATTCTTTCACGTTTATGAGGGAAGTCCCTATACAAGTGATTTCCCTCACATCCCCAACATTGTACAGATTGTTGCCTTGGCCTTTTCCCAAATGAATATGAAATCTTGTGCTCATTTTGGGTTTGATTGTCCTTTTTTATTTTCTTATGAGTTTTTAGTGAAAAAGGGTGTCTTAAAACCTTTCTACCTTTGATCCCTCCTTCCGTTCATCATTTCATTCCAAGCTTTTTGGAGGAATAGCCTACCTCTGCTCTACTCATAAATATGTTTTTCTCTTCTTATGGTCTCCTCGAAAGTATTGGGGCTATCATATTGTATATTGTCACTATATAAGGAAGGTAACCCACTCAAAAACCTTTGCATTTCAAACTTCTCATCCTTTATGAAGACCACATACTTAAACAATTCAAATAACCTATTCTCATATTCATCCATTGTCATGCTTCCCAATTTGAGTTCAAAGAAATATTTAATATTTCTTTCATAGTAATTATTAGACAAATATTTCTCCTAGAAATATCCTTTTAAATTCCTCCATGAGACCTTCCTCTCATTAAGGTGTTTGGCTTGCCTAAGCTGATCCCACCACATAGTTGTCTTTCCTTGCAAGTGGTAGGTTGAAATTATTTTTTATACCCTTGAGGGATAGTCATGCAGCTGGAAATACTTCTTCATTTCCAACAGATATGCCTCATCCTCTTCTCCCTTCCTATGCTCACCATTGAAAGTTGGTGGATTTATTTTCTTGAGTTCACCTTGCAAGATGTTTTCTTATGGCCTTCTCCTCTACCCCCTGATAGGAGACACACTTGGGTTTATACTTGGCCTTGAAATTTTATGATCTCTCCTTGTAGATTGATTTGGGGAATGATGGAACCTACTCATTCTCCTTGAATTTCTATCATTCCCATGCTCATCCCTTATTCTATGGGATTTGGATGCTGTCACATGTCTATCACTATCATATTTCTTCATGCCAAATTCTTTATTGGCATGCCTATGAAACATATTTAGACTATGTAGTATATCCTCTTGAGATTTCATAATCTTCTCATTATATTCCCTATATCATTTCACTTCTCTATGTAGGCTTCTCATATTTACAGGCTCCTGCCTGCCTCTTCTTCCATTAGAATCTGTCTCAACATTTCCCATGCTGCCATGTAGACTTATGACCTCCTCCTCATGGTTGTAAGATCTTTGTGTATCTTCCATGACTGTGGTTCTCATTCAAGAACCAAACTACCCTCTTGAGCCTCTTAATTATGAAAGAAAATGTGCATGCAATAAAATTTCTATTAGACCAAAAAAATATATACATACACAGTTTTGGAAAAAGAATGCATAAATTTTCTTCTCTTTAATGACCATCGGTCATCTTCTTCTAAGTTGACTAGAAATTTTTTCTACTCGGATCAATTTTATAGGTTGCTAGATGGATTCTCCTTCTCAAGGCCTTTCCAACAACTATTTGTTTTCCCAAATATGAGTTCTGAGCTAAAACTTATGGCCAATTGAATATTACCACTTTACCCCTGTTGTGCACCTTCTCCCAAATGTAAAATAATATCAAACACCAACTTTGGCCACCTACATAGGTAAATATGATAGGAACCAAGGAAACTTTTGTATGAGACACATGTAATCATGTTGACACTAAATTAAAAAAAACTCTTAGATTGTCAAACCGATGCTTGAGTCAAAATCTACAACAATATAGAAATGGCAACTTTGTCTCATTTCCCCATTTTTTCTTGGCTTAGCAATTTTAGCCCTATTTAAGAATCCATATACAAACTCCTTTGGAATTTTGACAGAATCCCAATTGGGTGTCTTCATGACTACCTTATGAACAATATGTCAAAATTTTACCTTCATCTAGGCTCCGGGATGATAGTTATGGCTCATGGAAGTTTTGACTATTTTCCATTTGCATCCCTGCATGCTACATGTGTCTTCTTTCTCTTCCTGTACATTTGTGTGTACCTAGATTCCAAATATATTTCCATGGTTTTCTTCTATGGTTCATAATGTTTCCATAGATTACTCTTGTGCCCCAAATGAACTTTTGAGCAATGAGTTGTGCCCTCTGGAAGTAAATTGGTGTTGAAATCTTACCTTGTACTATTTCAACTACAACTTTCTCATACAAGCTCCATTTCACTCTTGGAATATCTCAATGGAAATATCTCTCTCAATTATTTATTTTAAGATGTAGATACTTGTGTACCAGAGGTACACACGGTTCTCATGGTTTTTGACTACCTAAAAACGTTATTTATTCCCTCAAAAATGCCCTGCAAGATGAACACCTTCAAGAACTAAAATATTTTCATGAAAAATCATTGATTTATTATTGTAACAACTCATTAATTCAAACCCACAACATATCGAAATTACTTTCTTTTCAGGTCCTTATCATTAGAAGTATAAATTTCTCCACACTCACAGATCCTTCTAAAGTCGGAAGTCTAAACACTATTGCTCTTTCTCTATCGAACTTATCCATCAAAAACTCCTCCTCCATAGACCCATCAAAAACACTCCTTTCCAAAGACCATCATTAAAACATCTTTTCGAAGACCATTAAATACACTCCTTCAAGAATTTTTTCCTAACCTAGGTCTTCCAAACACAGTCTTCTAAAATGATCCCTTCCGACCAACGATCCCCAATGGACAGTTGAGATCTAGTCTCCTCTCTCGATGAACAATAATGATTTATCCTTGAGTCTTTGACCTTTTCCTTTACCAAAATCCCCTACGGGTCTCACATGCACCCCAACTACCACGTGGCACTCTCTTATTTCCATGCCCTTGTTGATGTAAATATGTAAATATGTGGTAGGAAACACAAGGCATTCCTAACACCAGAAATCTTATTATGATCTTTACAAGTGTTACAAGGAGTGCTTGGATCAATTTTCATACAAGAGTCATGGTGTGTCATTGGCAGTCTCCCCAAAACCCAAGTACAAAATCCCCAAGGTGTATCAGATCCACTTTCTGTAATTATCCTCTACCATGCCTCAATTAGCCAAACTCGCCCAAGCCATAATTCACTTGACTGAGATATCAAACCTCATTTGTGATCCACCTAGCTCGACCTCACTCAACCATCTCTTCTTGCTCACCCTAGACTCCACACTGTGGTGACTCGTCTTGTCTCAAAATTCCTTGTTTGTGTTCTTTCGCCTCTAATTTACTCCTCAAATCACCACTCCACACCATATATATGCACTCTTACTCAATCCCTACATTGGGGAGGGTTGCATCTCGTGGATGGATGCAATTGGACTACCCACTCTCTGTTGCATATTTGTTTGGGACGACTAGCTAAGTGTGTTAGTGGGTCATGTCTGTAAATTCTAACCTTGTACAATGTCTACTGTAAATAGATATTCAGAAAAGAATAGAAAAGATACAATGGAAAATGCAAACATTACACAGAGATTTTTCCCCTGGAAACCCAAACCTGGAAAACCAACATATATTATGTTCATACATTGTGTTACATTGTTTACAATACAATATACATATAGGAGCTAGCGGAATCCAAAACCCTAACCCAATGACCTGGATTAGTCCAAAACCCTAACCCAATGACCTAGATTAGTCCAAAACCCTAATTCCTTAACCAGAAATAGAAAACCATCGGCAAAAACCATGTGCCGAAAAAACCACCTAAATACATGACACGTTTCCCGAGACAGAACAAAATAAATTTGGGGGCACTGCCCCTGGACCCTCGCGCGGGGGGCTGCGCGCCCAGTGCATACGCTCAGACGCTACTACTTGTGCAAAGAGTATAACACATACCCAACAATGTCAACCCCCACACGTACTCGCTCGAATCACTCCATGCTAAGTATTTCACCCATACATTTTCATGTGCTCCAAGTCACCCTACCTCATCGCCTCTCGTGCCCAAGTCTTGGGCATGGGTTCACTTGGGTGTGCCAAACCCCAATTCTCATGTGCCTATCCATAACTTTCCCAAATGTGTGCTTGATCTCTTTCGTGGTTTTCGTCTGACTATGTGAGCGAGACAACTATACAATCTCATCGTGGGGCACCCAAGGAGTCAAGATGACCCCCTGGTCCACCTCATGCTTCCTATCGCAAACGGGTCCATTGTATTTTCCATGCGTCGATCCATTAATTAGTAATCTCATTTTCAGTCAGTTCAATTAGGTGAATTACGCTACATTAAATCTTCAACCTGGGGATCATAAACTGATGAAGTGAAATGCAAAATATGTGCAGGCCTTAGCTTCTAATATATCTCTAAATGATTACTACGCAATAGGAAAAAAAAATTATTTATCCAAAGAAACAAAGTCGTTGCTTTAGCTAGAGAAAACAAAGTAATTGTTCACCGCCTTAGCTGTAGTAAATTGAGTTTATGTTTAGTTGTAGAAAGCACAAAGTGTTTGCTAATGATGCATAAATAGATTAATAAAGACACATGGGTAATTATAAACACTTTCATCAATCTATTGGATTTCTAATGACATTATTTCAGTCATCTAAGGCAATGAGGGTTCATGCATTTGAAATAACAATAAATCATTCAATTAATTGTTTGTTGTGTTAGTTACCCTACGTGAACATAAATAAATAAACTTGCATGAAGGAACAAAAATGTAAAATCTCACAATTGAATAAACAAGAAATACTAACAATGAAGTAAATGAACAACACACTCCTCCTCAGGGGGGCCTCCTAGCTCAGGGAACGCTTCTTGAAAAAGGCTTATATAAAGATGAACTTATAAATTCAATGCATAAAACTCATGAATTGAAAACAACCAGAACTTTGATGTATTAATTCATAATATAAATATAAGGTTACATTAGCTTGATATAATCCTCTCTAACTCCCTATGAAGTTTATCATAACCAATTTTTATACATTGCAAACAAGATCTTAGATCCAAGTCTCATGGATTCCCAAACCAGTTGCAACAACATTTTTTGAGAAAAGATGTTTTAAAGAATCATTCATATCACCTAGATACTTCACGTTTTAAGGAAACCACTTGTAAGTCCACTAATTGTGCTCGTTCTTCACAAAACCCATGTCCCGGATTTATAAGATTCACCATCATCTATTGGGAAATCACGTTGAAAAATAACTTCCTGGAAAATGATGTGAGTTGACAGGAATCCTTGACCAAGAGCTAGAGCTTTGTGTTGTCGACCTAGGCATGATCTAATGAACACATAACCAGCTTTAACTTTCTATCTGCAAATTCCATGTGGTATATTCTTATTTGGACAAGTAGAAGTATGAAAATTGATGATGACGGTAACAAGAAGTAAATTTTGGTAGTGAGAACTGAACTATGGTTACATACTTCATCAACTGTCATTAGTAAACCAACCATAATCCTCTTTAATTCATTAAAAATTAATTAAATTAACGATAATTAATCATTTAATGCTTGGATGTTTGTATTGGTGCATTCATGAGGAAATAAGGTAAAAATGGTCATGGATGAATGGACGAAAAAGGTAAAATGACCAGAAAAGAAGTAATTATAATGGTGAAAAAAGTTTCAAATCAATGACCCAACATCTCCCCCATTCATGAAGGTTGGCATGTCCTCATACCAATAAATTAGGAAACTAATCAGAATTATCCATTAACACCAAAAATTTTGCATGTCCTCATGCAAGTCAAACTCAACAAGCTCTATATTATGAATGTTAATATAATAACTTATTTGTTTTCTTGGCAAACTCAACAAGCTCTATATTAACTATTCAAATATTAATGATAGATAAATTTTCTTGGATCACTCAAAACTTATATTGAGTATTTTTTAAGACCACATTTAATAGCTCATGTGCATTTTCATGAATCCTCTAAAACTTACACTAAGTATCTCTTCCACAATCCAAAGTTTTGTAAATATACTTGCTATGTATTTAAGACCACATTATCATTTAGGCCACCTTAAATAGAGCGAGCAGGTATTTAAATTAATAACCTAAAGAACTTATAGAGACTATCTCTTCCATCATAATTATCTATGACTTATAGATGTACTAATATATTATGTATACAAAAACACATTATTATTATTATTATTGACACAACCTCTTTAGACCTTCTCAAACTAATTCAATATTTATATAAATTATATTATCTTTATGACTAACTTTAATAGCACACACATTTTTTCACTTAAATATATTTTCCATAAAATTCATCTAAGATTTACATATTACTAAAAACTGCATGTTCATTCATTTTTATATATGCATTTTTGTGAGTCACCCATAACATACATTCCGTGTCTCTTCCATCATCAAAATCATCTCATATTTAAATAAAACTCCATTAACATTTAAACTAACTTTAATTTGCACAGAAAAAAATCTCTAAGTATGCCACATCATGAGTGTTTTAAGACTAATGAAAAAGAAGTTTTAGTGCTATTCTCATGTTCCCATTAACAAGTCTCAGTGTTACAGTGTTATTCTCATGCCTCTTACATGGTTGGTATGTAGAAAATTTAATATCTGCCACATCTTAAGGCTAAAAACCAGGAAGAGATTAAATTTACATTAGTATAGATTCTATTGTTGCATCATGAGTATATATTCCTTTCATTTTCAAAGAATTTAACTACGATATTTTCCTCCAGGTCCAATGCTATATGCTTTATTAATTACATTTGATGTGACTATAACATCAAAGTGTTTGCATGAAAAGAAAGTTTATTTAATCATATCAATACATAATGTTAGAATCTTATTAATTTAATAGCATATCTTCGTTCTTTATATTAAAACTTGAATATTCGGTATAAAATGTTTATACTTATTTATTTTTCTTTAAAACAATAATAATTAATAATTCCATCTTCTATATTTTTAATTAATATAATCAAAACTTAATATCCCTTCAAGTTTATATTTTTAATTAATATAATCAAAATTTATTTAATAAAAATTATATTTTTAATTAATATAATCCAAATTTATTTAATATTATTAATAAAGTATATTAATAATAGTATAGATTCTATTGTTACATCATGAGTAGTATATATGGGAATAATACTTCTCTATGGTTTTGAACGAGAATAATAATTCGTTGTTGTTTTGAAGGACATATTTTATTTCTAACATTATATATCTGTGGTTTTAATGATACTTCTCGTTGGTTTTTACCTTTTTTTCCCAGAATAATCTCTGTAGTTTGTCTCAGTTTCTCCGGAACTTCTCTGGGGTTTTCGGAAATTATTTGAAATTATTTTTGGCTTCTTCAAGCGGTTGAATTGGACATGTGAAATGAGGTGAGTCACTTTTTACTTTGATTCAATTTTATGTAACGACCCTCGTCGTTATGACAACATGTGATGCATAACAAGTGCGATTTTTTTTTTTATTTAAGCAGGAAGGTAACAACGACAACAGTCAATCAACGCAACTTGAGGACGAACACAATGCACGCAATTCACAAAACAGACAAAATAATGGCCTAGAATACTAGCACATCGTGCATCTGGGTGCAACATACAAAAACCAATCAGACAAGAATAAAAACAATTATCCACTCGTCCTACCCTGCAAGGTTAGGACCTCCAGGATACATAATCAACGCTCAAGCCCAGGTTCCCATCGATTTTGACCATTTAAGGTCTCAAGGCTGGCGACTGTTCTGAGGAACAAGGAGGTGTCTACATCCCTCCCAACACAAACAAGACCATGCCTACTAAGAAAAAGGCAACATCAATCAATCTAAACACAACAACTTCCACGATAAGTAGCTAGAACCCTCCCAACGAACGAGAGACCGCAATTAGACATTACAATAAAAGTACAAACCTCAATTACAAAAACAACAACATCCACATTAGGAGGCACATGACCCTAAGCCAGGTTTCATATGCATTATTGATCAACGCACGCAATGATACAAACTTAAGGAATCATGTTGCCACAGTGCGATGAGCGCACAAGAATCCCAAGCGCAATCAAATCTAAACCTTTAACAAACACAACCAAGGCGTCAAGGTACCAACTTAAATTGTCAATGGTCCTAATATACCAAATAACATGTTCATTGATAGAAAACCTATTATGGAATTGAATACCATCTAAAATAATGTAGTTTCATTTATAATATCGTATAAATGCTTGGGAAAAAACTCCATGAGCTAAATATTGAATCACTACTTTGAATCACTACCTTGAAGATCAATTTACATCCCTAGTACCAAAACATAACAAAGTGTATGTCTTTGTTGAATCAAACTATTTATGTTAAGGATCTCTACTGTGAAGATTGATTCACACCCATAGTATCAAAACATGGCAAGGTGCATCACTTTGTTAAATTACATTGTTTATGTTAGTTGCTCCCATTGTATCACACACCTAGAAATATATAGCTTCCTTGAAAGGATTCTATAGAAAATGCTTTTCCTAGAAACAATTTTGTAGGCAATTAAAACAAAAATAACTTATATAAACTTTTGTAGAATTATTAAAATGACGTTGAAGGTTATTGAAAAGTTTGATGATGCTACAATTTCATAACATATTTTAATATGTTAACCTCCATCATAGACCCCCTGCCATATTCCATCTTCCATAATCCTAATAAAAGTAATCTGAAAATCAGAAGCATTGACAACTCTAACCACTAATTATTAATTTTTTATGCATGATTATTAAAATCTCTGTGTAGTAAATAAAAATCTCTGTGTAATTTATAATTAAAAAACGTTGCATAGTTATTTCAAGGGATAACAATTCTCGGCATAACTAAGCCCAAAAATAAAAGAGTAATAAAATCAAGGGATCAATAATCTGGGTGTGATTAAAATAAGGGATCTCTGAACTGTTAAGGAAATTAAACAAAAAGGACCCACCACTTGTCGCGCACCCATACCCAGATATACACAAAATTGCCACTTGATATCCCGACCAAATTTAATTGATGGTAAGCAAGTAATTTGTGGTCATTAATGTTAAGGTGTTTTTTCGAATGCTTAAGGAGTGAAACCATTGAAAGGGATTTAATAGGGTCCATCTCATCCTGGAAAGTTATTAAAGGAGCGTGATCAGAGTTATGACTTCCAAGTTGGGTTCTGAGTTAAAAGTGGGATTCTTGTTCCATCAAAAACAAAATTAATTAAGCGAGCTAGAGAAAAACGAAAGGCGTATAGGCTAGAGGATGAAAGCACCAGTCGTCGAGATAAATGTTTCCTTGACCAAGGAGGATAGCATGCTATAGTGGGGAACGACGTGGGTATGGGCGTGAGCCTAGGGATCTGAGCAAGAACCTGGAGCTGACAGAAATTATCTACACTAACAATAGCGATTTAAATTGACAGATTGATTTAAGGAAGAATCACAGGAGGACGTCCTAGGCTCATGCAACCCAAAATCTTTGAGCGTGGTTATTTTGGCGCGGAGGGAGGGGCGATTGGAAACCATTAAGACTACCAAACGTTTAACACTAAAATAAAAGGAGCAGAAAACGTTAAGGAAAACCCCAACATGAAAAGGAAAAGCTTACACTGCTCGCAGGCCCCAAGGCAGGTCGCTACAAGCAAGTTGTAACAACAGGTTGACTTACCATGGCCCGCAGGGCTAATGACTCACGGTGCAAGCCCACAACAAAGGTGTTCAAAATCCTCTCAATGACAACGAACAAGGAAGAACTGAGGAATAAGGAACTTGTAACTCCCACTTTGGGGATTACAACCATGTGTGGAACACATATTCTTCGGAAGAGCTGTGAGGCTAAAAACAATAGGTACAGGAAAGGAAAAAAACCAATTACAGTAATTACCCAAGAGATTGTGCAACAAAAATACAGGTCTATAAACCAAAGGGAAAGTTATGGTTGCGTTAAGGAAAAATATCACAAGTAATAATAATCAAGGACACTTCTATTAGAGTGCCACAAGGAAAATAAAAATAGTAAATTAATCTTCAACTAGACATTTTCATAGCTGCATCGCAGGAAGAATAAAACCAGTGAAATAATATCCAAATAGACATTGTCAATGCCACCCCACAAGAAGAATAAACCACAGTAATATAGTATTCATTTAGACATTTATTACAACGCTACCAGAATGAGTAAACTATAGGTAAATAAATAAAAGGGTCCATGTTGCAGTGCTACATAAATCAATTTTATGCAACATAAACTCTTATGAGCAAAACATGAAGAATACCATTAAACAAAACACATCTTATACCGATCAAAATCAAATAAAAAACCTATGCATACTAACGTTCAAGGTCGTCGAAACGACGATGAGAAGGTTCTTCCATCTGAAATACATTTCACAGCTGTGGTCCAAAATTTATCTTCAACATTCGCCATTATCGATATTCATATATAGAAATTAAACTAATCTTTTAAATGAAATTTATACATGTGTACATTGCCATGGAGGTTATTCCTATACATAAAACTAACTACCTTTTTAATACAAAATTTACACAAGCATATCGTAGCTAATGGCGAAGAACCGAAAGTGACTATCCCGTGCTCACGCTCCATCCAAGTCATGCCTGCCAACCGCTAAGACCTCACCGGTACCTCCCAACAAACGCTAGGGTTACTCTTATTCCCCCTAAGCCCCCCGAGCCGCAAAGGGGCCACACACACAATACGAGAGAATGCTAGCTCCCAGCTCACCTCGCAAGGTCGAGCTACCATTCGTTACCCGAGCTGGGTATTCCAACTCCCATAAGAGAAATTCATTCAAGATAAAATTCTAGCAGTGTAACCTTACGCAAACCAAACGTGATCCATACTCCTCCCCCGCCATCCTTTTTATAGATTTTTCTTAGTGATTAGTCTTCCAAACCCTAATTATATTCTTTTTATTAAATTTAATTAGGACAAACCTCCCCCATACACATGTCACCCGATCCCTTAGTTGCACCAGAAAATCAATTTATTAATTAATTAAATTTTCCTATTTCCCTCACCCACCTAAAATCGTTCCTAAAAACGCTCCTCGATGTCCCTTTATCCCCTTACATTTCTAAAATGACTTATGCCTTACTTAAAGCCTAGTTGAGTTCCAAAAAAGAAAGTTCCAAAGGCTATATTCTCTACTAAGTTAGACATTCCCCTTTCTCTTTAACTTTCCCCTTTTCTTTAAGTTTCCCTTTTTCTTTAAGTTTCCCCTTTTTCTTTTTAACTAAGTTCAAAATTAGCAAATTTAGACAAAAACAACCATTTACCCTTTTAATAAATTTAATCCTCCATTATAATTTTTACTTTAATAAATAATGTTTGAATTTCTTACCCCCCTTCTTGTTACATGTCTATTTAGTTTTTCTTTGTTCACATGTTCTACTTAGACCTAGGTTTTAATTTCACTAGGTTGGGCGACATTTTTTAAGGGAACAATTAGTCATTAAACTTTACTCATACCATCAGCTATTCTAAGGCCGACCAGGTCCAAAGGAGGCATAGTTTTCTAGGTACTAGGTTTATTAACTTACCCGAGTTAAAACCACGACATTCCCTTCAAGATTCACTACGTGCTCCAAGGGTGCCACTCCCCTCTTTTTGTTTTATTTGCACGACATGCCCTTCAAGATGTACTTCGTTCTCCAAGGGTGCCACTCACCTCTTGACTGAATTTGGTAGATGTCAAACCCCTGGAGTCAATACTCTATCAAGTGATCTTGTAGAAGACTAAGGGCCTATAAGGAATAAGGACCTTGCCTTATTGCACGCCCCTTAGAATCATTGCGAGTGACTGTCACAGTCTTCCCTCACGTCATCGTGGATCTCTCGAACTAGGTAATCCTTAACCTACAGTTTGATCCTCAGCGAGAGTGCTAGTAGGTTGTGAAAGGGTTGTTGCCACACCTCTCTCTCAATGTCTCTGGTTGTTGTGTGTGACCCCTTTAATCCAAATGTGAGTCTGGTTGGCAAGCTATCGTCAGCCTGCATCCATCAACGAAACATGTCATCTATAACAATCAACATCATAATATCTAGTCATACGTCACATTTTTAATATCAAAGACAGTCAAACCATAATAGTTCACTCCCTGACTCGATCCGGAGTCCAAGGAGATCCATCGATGCCATCGACATCCTCTAACGTCCAGAGTCCTGCACACTCAGGAGAACCCAGTCAATAGCACCCGTCGATGTAAATATAGAAAAAATAACATATCATCAGATCCATGATATCTCATAATCATAATCAAAACAACCAATCATATAAATAAATGGATCACTTGCACGCAAGTGTCCTCAAAGAATAAGTCTGCTTAGTGCGTATAAGAGAGGGATGTCACATACACCCCCTCTTGTTTTAAACTTCATCCCAAAGTTTCACAGTATGTAAGTGCTGAAATAAAGTGTATCACAATATCATATGTCTAGCTATAAAACAAAAATGGAAATTGTTGACGCATATCATATGTGTCCTCCCAGGTCGCCGATTGCGAACTATAGTTGTCCCACTGGACCTTGACCTAATATACTGTCTGACATCATAGCTATCGAATGTGATGGTACATGATGCAAATTGGCTCTGCCATGAGCGCACCCTCGTCCGATACCTGCAAGGAAATCATGTCAATAACATGTGTAGGATCACTAACATAATGTCTCAAAACAGATACATGAAAAACATCGTGCATACGCCTCAAAGAATCAGGCAAGGCTAGTCGATAGGCCATGAGCCCCTTCTTTTCCACAATCTTGAAGGTTCCCACAAACCTAGGAGATATTTTAGAACCCTTTCCAAACTTGATCGAATTCTTATGCAGTTTCACCTACAAGAAGACTCGATCGCCAACTTCATAACTAGGATCGACACGATGCACATCAGCATAAATCTTTTTTCGATCCTGCAATTCCTTGATCCTTTGTCTTATTGTTTTCATTGGATCTTCCATTTCTTGGATCTCTTCTGGCCCCACCAGGACCCTATCCTCAAGCCGATCCCAACTCAAAGGCGTCTGACAGAGTCACCCATAAAGAAACTCGAATGGCGTCATCTTAATGGTTCTTTGATAACTGTTGTTGTATGAAATCTCTACCAGTGGCAATATGATCCAGGTGGATATCGATGGCCACCCACATTTTTCGTCTGGCCCAAAACAATTTCGGCAATTTACTATTTTTAGCAGTTTTTAACTTCCAGGGCCAATTTGAGGGCCCAAATGAAGGTTTTTCACGATCGAGGTTCTCAATGATAATATATGATATGATTGAGGCCCCAAAATGAATCTCCTCGATGATACATTTCCAACAGGATATCATACGCATAAAACGAAGATCGTATGCAAAAGTTACGACCCCGTGAAGTTAATGCACTAACTTACCCAAACGGGGCCCACATGACTTTTGGTGCTTCATCTCCTAGGGTTAGGTTTTTGGATGTCTGGAGTTCTTTGAATTCTTGTTTATTGTAAAAATGCCTTCAGAGCCTCATTGTAATCTTCTTCTTACGAATCCGTGTAGTCGTCACATCTCTTCTCAGAGATAAGCCGCCACCATTCCAACAAGCTTGTTTCTGCTGCATTTTATAGTTTCAGCTTATTTCGTTATTGAATAGAAAACTAGTTTTACTGTATCTCTATTATTTTGTGTTAAGCACCTGTTAATAATCTGTATTCATTTCGTTATGCTCATAAAATCTGGATCAGTGGTATCAGAGCGGTATGCTCCTTGTCATCTTAATGCATGTCCCCAACGAGGTCGAAGTACAAAGAGTTGGGTCTCGAGTTTGTTTATCTCGAGGAAAGAATCTCTCGCACGCCCAAGTGACCTCTCGTGGCAGGAGAGAATAAATATGACGGGACAAGAGATCCTTTCAAACTGTTGATTGAGGAAGCCCTCATGCAAAAGAGGAACGAGATGATGGATTGTTTCACGCAAATCCTTCGGCGGCTACCAACAGGCGAAGCATCTTCTTCGAACGGAGGCGCCGCCCCTTTCAAGGTACAAATAAACTTCAATATTCCTATATTTGAAGGACAGATAGATGCAGAATCCCTAGACAAATGGTTAAATCTGCTAGAAGGTTATTTCTTTGTTCACAATTTTTCCGACAGAGAAAAGATCACCTTCGCACTCCTTAGAGATCTCCCTCATGTCAAACATTGGTGGAAAAATTACTGGGAGAAAAGTTCCACAGAGGAGTCTAAAATATATGGGGCCGAGCCCACTTGGGATTTTCTTGTGGATGCAGTAAAGGAATAGTATTACCTTGTTGGCAACTATGAGGACCAGTACATGAGATGGACCACACTGCGACAAGAGAGGGGCCAAGCAGTTTTGGAGTTCACCAATACCTTCCATACCTTACACACCAAGATGGGTATCAAAGACTCCGAACGACATTTGGTTTTGAAATACCGTGGGGCTCTACACATATACATCCTAACTAAAATGGATTTTCTAGAAATCTCATCACTCGGTGTTGCTTATCGATAAGATTTTAAAATCGAGCAAACATTTAAGCACCAGAACAAACGGGAGTTCAGGTCTGCAAATCCGCAACAACCAAAGTTTGATAAAGACAGTCCTAACAAACAGTCTCCTGAAAACCTATCCAAGCCACAGGAAAAGAAGGGTCACGGGAAGACAAAGAAGGCCACCGGAAAATGGTGTGATTTCCACAAAATCCCCTGGCACAACACCGATGAATTGTTAGAAAAATAGGACCACGGAGCAATACAATAAAACAAATGCAAAAACAAAAAACAGAAGACACACAATAGAAGAGAGACACAGATTTACGTGGTTCACCCAGTGTGGGATACGTCCACCAGAGAAATTGCCAGGTCCTTCCTTTATTATTATCCAACAAATGAAGGGATACAACCTACAGCAAAACCCGTTGTAACTTCCTCTTCTTTCTCTCACAGTCTCCTCTCTCAGAATACAATATTCACCATCAATCATAGCCGCAATACATTTCCCTCATAAAAGAGGGTTGCCTTCTAGGGAAAAAAAAACCTAACATAATCTCTACCGTTAGATCTGTGACCTTATAATGAACGGTCCAAATTTACAACGAAATTACAATATACTTTTATAAGGCAATTTTTTCTTCGGGGGCTTCGCCTCCAAACACCCGCTTTCCCCTAGACCCCGCAGAGGGGGTACCCCCCCTCTGCACTCCCCCGCATGGAAGAGTGTACATACTTTTGGGGTGTAAATACTTCATGGGGTATAAACACGGCTGGAAGTAAAATACCTATAAATTAGGAAGATAATCAGGCTCCACAACCAACAATCTCCCACTTGGAGACTGATCTCAACAACTCCACCGTTGCTATATATGTTGGACTCTAAACCTTCTTGGACCTGGAAAATTTCTCATCTTCATATTCATTCTTGAAGACCAACTGAAACTGAGCAAGAACTCAGTTTATCCCTAGTTACTCCCTTTGTTAACATGTCTGCAGGATTCTGGCTAGTGTGTATCTTTTCCATCTTCAATTGTCCATCTTCCAAGGCAGATCATATGAAGTGGTACCTCAACTGTATATGCTTAGTCTTTGAATGGAAGATTGAGTTCTTTGCAAGGTGAATGGCACTCTGACTGTCACAGTACAACCTGTTGTTCTCCTGCTTCTTTCCCAATTCCTCCATAAACCTTTGTAACCAAATCATCTCTTTATTGGCCTCTCTAGTAGCAACATACTCTGCCTCTGTTGTTGAAAGTGAAACAACCTTTTGCAGTTTCGAAATCCAACTTACTGTTGTTCCACCTATAGTAAAAACATACCATGTGGTGCTCCTCCTGCTGTCTTTATCACTTGCCATATCTAAATCAACATATCCCTGTAGAAAAGTGTTTGAACCTCCAAAACATAATGCATGTGTAGTAGTACCTCTCAAATACCTGAGAATCCACTTTACTACCTCCCAATGTTCTTTACCTGGATTGTTCATATACCCGCTCACAACTCCCACTGCATATGCAATATCTGGTCTTGTGCAAACCATTGCATACATCAAGCTGCCAACTGCTGATGAATATAGGACCCTAGACATGTATTCTATCTCCTCCTCTGTCTTGGGACACATTTTCTTAGTTAATTTGAAATGGCTGGCCAAAGGTGTACTAACTGGTTTTTCATTCTGCATTCTAAACCTCTCCAACACCTTCTCTGTGTACTCACCCTGAGACAATGTGAGATTGCGATTTTTCCTGTCTCTTGTTATTCTCATACTAAGGATTTTCTTTGCAGCACCCAAATCCTTCATCGCAAATGAATTGGCTAATTTCTTCTTGAGAACATTTATATCCTGCATATTAGTCCCTGCAACAAGCATGTC
>ML781048.1:1016518-1056292 GCA_009831015.1 Picea engelmannii | reverse complement strand
ATGCCGAGGGTTTTTCATACAATTTGGCCAACGCGTCCATCAAACCCTTCGTTGTCTTTTCTTTCAAAATATTGAAAGCCACTGACACTGCCAGGCTCAGCCGTATCATTCCTAGAGCCTTTCTGTCAAGAATCTCCCATTCTTCGTCCTTCATGGTCGCCGTCTTCTTTTCTACTCTGCTCAATGGTAGGAATAGATCCTTCTGATATAAATATTCTTCCATCTGCATCTTCCATAACTGGTAGTTTTGGTCGTTAAATTTCTCGACCCTAAACTTTCCATCTTCCGACATTGCTCTCACTCGAACTAGGAACCCTGTTTTCCTGCGAGTTACCTTATGCTCTGATACCAGTTGTTAGAAAAACAGGACCGCGGAGCAATAAAATAAAACAAATGCAGAAACAAAACACAGAAGACACACAATACAAGAGAGACACAGATTTACGTGGTTCACCCAGTGTGGGCTACATACACCAGAGAAATTGCCAGGTCCTTCCTTTATTATTATCCAGCAAATGAAGGGATACAACCTACAGCAAAACCCACTGTAACTTCCTCTTCTTTCTCTCACAGTTTCCTCTCTCAGAATATAATATTCACCATCAATCATAGCCACAATACATTTCCCTCATAAAAGAGGGTTGCTTTCTAGGGAAAAAAAAACCTAACATAATCTCTATTGTTAGATCTGCGACCCTATAATGAACGGTCTAGATTTACAATGAAATTACAATATACTTTTATAAGGCAATTTTTGCTTCAGGGGATTCACCCCCGAACCCCCGCTTTCCCCCAAACCCCCCAACCGAGGGGATAGGCCCCTCGTACCCCGCAGAGGGCGTACCCCCCCTCTACACTCCCTCGTGTGGAAGAGTGTACATACTTCTGGGGTGTAAATAATTCATGGGGTATAAACACGACTGAAAGTAAAAGACCTATAAATCAGGAAGATAATCAGGCTCCACAACCAACATGAATGTCTCTCAAAATAGTCATTGGTGGTCGAGATCAAAGACAAGGAGTCGAACCCTGATTCAAAATATGTTATGAAAATACTGGTAAAGGATAGATCATTGACACATACCCTATTGCTATTGTCGTGACCACAACAATACAACCAGAAGAACCAAGAGATCCTGAAGAGAGGGAGCACATTTTTCATTCACAGATGTGGATGAAGGGGGCCCTGATGCATTTTATTGTTGATAGTGGAAGCCAGAAGAACCTCATCTCAGCAGAGGTCGTCAAACAGTTGGGATTGTTGACAACACCACACCCGCAACCATACAACATCGAGTGTATTTGCTAAGGATGAGATCTATGTGTCATCCAACAGTGTCGATTATCATATGGCATCCAACCCTTCAAGGATGAGATATTATGTGATGTTGCCCCACTGGATGTCTATGATGTGCTCTTGGGCCAACCATATATGTGGAGATGCCATGTTTTTTATGAGTCTCGGCCCTGTAGTGTCATTGTTACTTTGGGGGGACATCTCTACAGAATACCAGAGGTAGTTCCGACTACTATTCCACCTAAAAAGTGCTGCAAGGTAGTATCTCATACTGCAAAATTCAACTTCTTCACAATCTGTTCAAAAGGAGAACAAAAGGACACTGCAACCACTACAACCTTGCCCCAAGCACCTTCTATCCAACAGAAGCAGGTCGAAAAGGCTAAAACAAAGCGCAAAGATTCCTTCTACACACCGTCCTCTCATGTATTTCGACTTATTGAACAACCCCATCCCCAACATGTTCATGACAGACTTCCACAAATAGAGCAACGCGACATCTCTAGCAAGGCAAGCAGCTCACCGAGATGCAGATTCAGCAAACGCTTTTCCCTCTCCCCCGAGAACTCAAATAAATGGTGACCATTTCTTTCTAAGGAGGTAGGATTGATCCAAGTGGATATCGGTGGCCACCCACCTTTTCCGACTGGCCCAAAACAGTTTTCTGGCAATTTTGACAATTTATTAGTTTTAGCAGTTTTTAACTTTCGGGACCAATTTGAGGGCCGAAATGAAGGTTTTTCGAGATCGAGGTTCTCAATTATATCCTACAGAATTATGTAGGCCCAAAAATGAATCTCCTCAATTATACCTTTCCAACGGGCTATCATACGCCTAAAACGGAGATCGTATGCAAAAGTTACAACCCCGGAAAGTTAATGCACTAACTTACCCAAACGGGGCCCACATGACTTTTGGCGCTTCATCTCCTAGGGTTAGGTTTTTGGATGTCTAGAGTTTTTTTCATTCCTTTTCAGTGTAAAAATGCCTTCATAGCCTCATTGTAATAATCTTCTTATGAATGCAAGTAGCCGTCACATCTCTTCTCAGAGATAAGCTGCCACCATTCTACCGAGTCTTTCACTCTGTATTTTTATAGTCTCTGTACATTTATTTCATTAATAGAAATCGTGTATTACTGTATATTTGTGATTATGGTTGCATCTCTGATATATTTCTGTTATATTATTGGATATACGCGATATCTTTGTGCATTTCTTTATTATATCTCCACTCTCATTTCGTGCCGAAAATAATCCGGATCACAAGAACTCTGCCCAACGCTTCTATTGGTCCATCACGTACATACGAAACATATCCTCCAAGATTTGGTTTGTTCTTTCGGTCTTCCCATTTGTCTCTGGGTGATATGCGGTACTAAATTTAAGTTGGGTTCCCAAGGAATATTGGAAACTAGTCCAAAGTCGTCCTGTAAACACCGATCCTCGATTGAATATAATCCTCTTAGGAACGGTATGCAACCTCACTATCTCACTGATGAAAAATCTAGCTATATCAGGTTCCTAATACATCGTATGCACAAGAATAAAATGAGCACTCTTCGTCGGAGTGTTGACTACCAAAAAAATCGAGTCATGTTTCTTTGTCATCAATGGCAATCCAACAATGAAATCCATCGAAATGACCTCCCATTTTGATTCAGGAATAGTGTGTGGTTGTAGTAATCCTGCCAAATGTCTATGTTTAGCCTTCACCTGCTGACATTCTAGACATCTTGCTACATAGTTGACTATGTATGCCTTCATTCCTTTCCAAAAGAATAAGGGTTTAAGGTTTGCCCTCATCTTCGTGACTCCTGGGTGAGCCATGTACACTTTTATATGATCCTCGTTTAGGATCATACTCCTCAACTCGTTGTTGGGTGGTACGTAAATTCGATTTTTAAATCTCAATATTCTGTTATTGTCCATCGTAAATCCCTCAAATTTTGGTACCATCATTGTGTTTTGTTCGATAAAATCCTTGACCTCTTTGTACCAGTCATCGTCGCATTGTAAAGTTAGAATATTTTCACATAGATATGTCTAAAGAGGCATCACCGAAAATATGTGTAGTCTTTGACTCAACGCATCAACCACTTTGTTCATTGTTCCTTTTATGTAAGTAATCTCGAAATCGTACTCGCTAAGCAATTCCAACCAATGTATTTGTCGCGTGTTCAAGTCGCTTTGCGTAAATATGTGTTGTAGACCACAGTGGTCTGTTTTTAGTTCAAAGTTTTGTAATGTTCCTGACTTGGCTAGTCTAGGAAACGTTGCTAATGTGTGTGTAAGATTAATCGTTTACAACATATAAATGATCATACAAATAACAAATGAGACAAAGGATTGCAAAGTTTATATTATGATATGTCTACAGATTACAAAGGCCAAATGCAGCTAAATAAAATGAATCACTCGGCTAGATCAAAAGACAAAAGGATCTTAGCCAGAATACAATAAGAAAACTAAATTATAATACTCGATAATAGATGAGCATTGCGAGATGAATGGATGATATGGAACTATGGCAGCTCGTACAGTAACTGTTGTAAGTCTGGAAAGTTTGCCCTGGCAGATATACCTCTCGGAATGGCTTGGAAACTGTCCCAAATGGTGCGCTGTGCTCTAGCTCTCAGGCCTTGTAACTGACCAACCCCTCTACTGGTGGGTCTGGACCTCGAGTGGATCCCCCTGGGGGAATGCGCCCCTCTCTCACTGGAAAAATGTGCCCTAGTGATTCCACCATCGGAATCGACTAAGATGTATCTCAAAATGATCGCCTTGGTCTAATTGGAAATGGGTTGGAAGGGTTTCCCTGAATATGATATGATGCTCTCTCGGGAACCTTGAATGTGTCCGCCAAAAGTGTCACACTTCCAAGTCTAGAAAATGTGCCCCAAATGATTCCTCCATCGGAAGCTGGCAAGGGATCACGAAAAATATGCGCCTTGCCTTCCTCTCAACTGGGTTGGAGGGGAATCTTTGAACTTCTCCCGGATGGGACAAGTCAATCCACTTAACCTCCTCAGGAGTTGCGCCCTCACCCTGGATAATTGCGCCCTCACCCTGGATAACTACACCCTTGTTGTTGGACCCTGCGTAATTGTTGCTAAAGAATGATGGAAGACCTGTGTGATCTTCCCGGTGACTAGGGTGTGTCTATCAACACGGAAATCATCCAACTGGTGCCTTCCTCCAAGAATCTACTAAACTATCTCTCCTAAGATGCGCCTCTCTCCTCAATGACAATTCATAATCTACATAATAATGAATTAGGTCGTTGACTCTTCTCTTATAGATTTCCAAAACCCTAATTAACTGTTGAAACCCTAATTCACTATTGACTTCTAATTTTAGCTCATTTGTTCTATTTTTAGCTCATAATGGCTTAAAATCAGTTTTAAGCATTTTTAGCTCAATGTGACTTTCCGAACATAACACCTTTTACTGGAGTGACCTCTAGTAACCCTATTTACCCCTTTTCTAGCCCTGGCTATAGTCTAACAAGGCAGTTTAGACCATTAAGCCTCCTCTCTGTAGATTTTATTTGGAAAGGGACATTGCAGTCCTCCCTTCCCAAAATTTCTTGTCCTCAAGAAATACTAGTCCAGGGTGCTACAACACCTGGTCACTCTCCCAAGTAGCATCCTCTACTGGAAGCCCTATCCATCTAATCAAACACTCTCTTATTACCCTGCTCCTCAGTTTCCGCTCCCAGAACTCCAAAACCTCCTCCGAAACCAACTCCAATTGTCCTTCCTTATCCAATGGGGGAATCTCCTCTGATGTGCTAATGAATTGTCCCACTACCTTTTTGAGGAAATATACTTGGAACACGTTATGAATATTTCTCCCCTCTGGAATCTCTAACTCATAATCAACCTCGCCTACTCGGCGCATGATCCTGTAAGGGCCATAAAATCTGGGCTTGAGCTTCTTGGCCCCACTCTTATTCAAATATGTTTGTCTGTAAGGTTGGAGTCTCAAGAAAATGAAATCCCCAACCTCAAATCTGCGCTCTATCATGTGCCTATCTGCACTCATCTTATGTTGGTTTTGTGTTGTCTGCAGGTTCTCTTTCAACAACTTGAGAATCTTTTGACTCTCTATGATCCAATCCTTGGCCTTGGGAGCTCCACTCTCCCTGAAAACCAAGTCTACCAAAGTGGGAGCATCATATCCATACAATGCTCGGAAGGGTGTCATACCAATGGACATGTGGAAAGTGGTGTTGTAGCAATGCTCTCCTAGATGTAGCCACTTTACCCATGTTCTTTGTTGTCCACCTACATAGTTCCTCAAATATACTTCAACCCACTAGTTGACAATCACGGTATTCCCATCTGTATGAGGGTGATAGTTGGTGTTGGGTTGTCTCAGCTTTGTCCCCACCAACCAAAACAACTCTCTCCAGAATATCCCCATGAACCGACTGTCGTTGTCACTGATGATGTTCCTCGGCAACCCATGAAGTCTGAAGACCTCCCTAAAGAATATATCGGCTACATGAATTGTGTTGTACTCTGTCAGTATGACATAAAAGTGAGAAAAATTGGTCAATATGTCGACTACTACATAGATACAGTCCTTACCTTGGACCTTGGGTAGGCCTGTGAGGAAGTCCATCGATATACTCTCCCATTTCTGCTCTGGAATGGGGAGTGACTGAAGTAGTCATGCTGGAAGAGCATGCTCTGAATTGTTCTTCTGACAAGTCATGCACTCACTGACGTGTCTCATAATGTCCTATTTGAGTCCCTTCCATGAGAACCTCTCCCTGATCTGTTTGTAGGTTTTGAAAAACCCCTGATGGCCTGCTAGTGGTGAATCATGAACTGCTATGAGGATCTTCTTCTTAAGCCCCAAATCTAGCACCAAGTAGACTCTATCCTTGTAGAATATGACATCATCAATGACCCTACACCTTTTATCCTATATCTATCCATCCATCACCTCACAAGCGAACTTGTTCTTGGAATATTCCACTAATAAGTGGGATTTCCAATCTACTGAAATCTCCATCAATGAACAGGTCTCAGGTTTCCTCGATAGTGCATCATCCACAATGTTCTTCTTCCCCTTGACATACTCTATGTATTATTTGAATGCATGTACCTTTGTTAGCCATTTCTGTTGGCACTCATTGTGGTCCTTCTGCTCAAGGAAATACTTCAAGCTGTTGTGATCTGTCTTGACCACGAATTTGTTTCCCACCAAATATTGTCTGAATTTGGTCAAGGCATGCATGATTGGAAACATCTCCTTGTCATAAATGGAGTACAACCTCTCAGTCTGACTGATATTCCTACTCTCGAATACAATGGGGTGTCCTCCCTGCATCAAAACGGCCTCAATACCTTCGTCAGATGTGTCACACTCTAGTACAAATGGCAAGGTGAAGTCTGGTAATGCCAACACTGGACAAGTGCTCATGAATTCCTTCATGTGATCAAAGGATTTCCATGATTCCTTGGTCCAAATGAAAGCCCCATGCTTGGTAAGATCCACCAGTGGTGCTCCAAGCTGAGAAAAACCTCGGACGAACCGCCTGTAATAGTTGCACAACCTAAAGAAACTCATCAACTTTGTTACGTTCCTGGGTGTTGGCCAGTCCATAATGGCCCTGATGTTTTCCTGGTGCACCTGTACCCCCTGTGCATTGATGATATGGCCTAATTAAAGCAACTTTGCCATACCGAACTCACACTTGGACTATTTGGCATATAATGATTGTGCCTTCATGATGCTCATTACCTCATCCAAGTGCCTCATATTCTCTGGCCATGTCTTGTTGTAGACCAAGATGTCGTCGAAGAAAACCAAGACTGATTTCCTCAACTGATCATTGAATATGTGGTTCATGCAAGAATGGAACGTAGCGGGTGCATTGGTTAGTCCAAATTGCATAACTAGGAACTCGAAATGTCTAAAGTGACATCGAAATGTCGTCTTCTCTATGTCCTTCTCTCGGATGTTGATCTGGTGATACCTAGAGCATAGATCAACCTTTGAGAAGAAAACTGCCCCATGCAGTTCATCCATCAACTCGTCAATGCGTGGGATAGGATATCGGTTCTTGATGGTTTTATTGTTCAAGGCTTGGTAATCAATGCACATCCTCATGGTGCCATCCTTCTTCAGAACTAAGACAACTGAAGAAGCGAATGGGCTACTGCTCGGTCTGATGTGTCCCATCGCTAGAAATTCCTTGATTGCCTTCTCTATCTCATCCTTGAACCTCCTAGGATGATGATAGGGGGGGGTGATCATCGGTTTGGCCCCCTCTTCCAACTCAATGGTGTGCTCAAACCCCCTATCAGGTGGTCTCCCTAGTGGAATCGACTAAAAAACATGTTGATGTTGTCCCAACAAATTCTTGATCTTTGTATGATATTGTTGTTGACCCTCTGAATCCTTCCACGTAGTGATCAAACACTAAGTGGCATATGCTACCTCCCCATGTCTGAATATCCTCTCCATCCTCTTGGATGAAACATTTTTGGGTGCTCCTGTCGACATACCTCTTAGAACAACCTTCTTCCCATCATGGTCTCTGAATCCCATCTCCAAGGTTTGGTAATTGGTGGTGATTTTTCCCAAGGTAATCATCCACTAGACTCCCAACACCACATCTATGTCAGATAGGTCAACCACATAAAATGTGTCTCTCACTCTGTAGTTGCCTAACTTTACCTCCAAGTCTGGAACTCTATCTATAAACTCCACTATGTGGCCATCTTCTACTACACCATCAAAACCCTCAAACTCCTCTGTCTGAAGTGCCCATCTCGATACTAGTGAAGCATCGATGAAGTTGTGGGTGGCCCCACCATCTATCAGGGTGATTGCTATTTCCCCCTGAATAGTCCCTTTGATCTGGAGGGTATCATACCTAGGAACACTAGAAAGGGTCGTTATGACTCCTCCCTTTGTTGGTTTCCTCTTGTTATCCTTCTCAGGCAGTTATGGGACTACTAGAGGATGGTCTCTACCGGTGTCGGTGGTATACGGGGAGGTTGCTCCTCTAAATGTGTTGCCTCCTCCTATGAGCTAGTGGATCCAGTGTCCTGCTCCTCCTCCTCCTCACTATCCACACTATATGTTTCCACCTCAATATAATGAATCTTTCCCTTGCCCATTCACCTATCGCCTAGGACCCAAGGGTCTCTGCAGTTTAACAAAAGCTTCTTCCTCATAAGATATCACCTAGTATCATCATCCAACTTCTCCTTGCCCTTCCATTCTCTTTGGAATGGCTTCTTGTCTTGATCCTTCTAGGGTACGAAGGGTTTGGAAAAGGTTTTAGTCTTTGGCACTGAGTCTGCCAAAACTTGAGTGCGAAGGATGTCATCCTGCAAGGTGGGAGGCCTGTATGCCTTCACCCATCCTCTCAAAGGCTTGGTGCGTCCCTCTGTGAATAACATGATCAGCCTCAGCTCTGATATATCTCTCACTGCCATAACTACCCACTGAAACTCCATGATGAACGCCTCTGCTATGCCAGTTTGTATCAACTGGGCTAGATCCCTGAAGTGGATCTCGGGATCCCTCCTATCAAACCTCTCCATGAGCCTCTCTGTGAACTCCCTATAGGAGGTGATGCGACTGTGACCCAATGTAACCAATCCATGATACAACTACTCATGTGCCTCACCCTCCAAGTGTAAGATCGTGAAACCGATGGCCTATGTCTTGGTCATCTGATTGAGCTTGTAGTATGTGTCTAGCTTCTGTACCCAAGCTCTAGTTGTGCATTTGGATGATCCATCGAAAGAAGGTATGGTGAGTTTACGAAATTTTTGGATGAAATCCATGTTATGCCCCTGCTGCTATTGCGGTCCTCCTCTCTGTGGCTCTCTAGGGTGGTTCCCGAGTCTAATTCCACAGTAATTGACTAGGGTCATGTCCTGATGGAAGTCATGACCCAATGCTATGTACTCCCTTCGATAGTCTTCTATGTCCTCTGCATGAGTGGGCAGCCTCTGTTCTATTGGCAGTTGTGCTGCTATCGGGGGTTCCCTCTGGAAACTGGGAAACAAGGGTCTGGGAATCCTACTTGCAGAGGTGTATTTGCAAGTGGGTGACTGGGGTCTACTACCTTCTCCTCAGTTCCCCTGTGCTGCATGAGGGGCTTGTGTGTCTGAGGTGCCCACTCTAGCGAATATATCAACCACCTGTGCCAAGGATTGAGACATGGTCTGCTGACTAGCTAACATATCGTTGATAACCTACATGAAAGCTATCTCTTGTTCCATGGGGGCCTTGCCACTGCCCTCTGGTCACTTATATTTTTCTCCTAGTATCCTCTCAGCCTCACTCTCAGCCTCACGCTCTGCCCTTCTCTTTGCTTCTTTGTGTGCCTCTTCATCTTCCTCTAATCTAGGAGGAAAAGGAGGAAATTCAATCCTAGACCTTCTTTCCCTACGCCCATTGTAAGTGACATATTCTTCACCTACATGTTCACGACCCTCTGGCTCTTCTGCTTCACTCACCATCTTTAGTCATAGGCTGGAAGGACTAAAGCTCTGATACCACTATAATGTTCCTGACTTGGCTAGTCTAGGAAATGTTGTTAATGTGTGTGTAGTATTAATCTTTTACAACATATAAATGATCATACAAATAACAAATGCGACAAAGGATTGCAAAGTTTATATTATTATATCTCTACGGAGTACAAAGGCCGAATGTGGATAAATAAAATGAATCACTCAGCTAGATCAAAAGAAAAAAGGATCTTAGCCAGAATACAATAAGAAAACTAAATTATAATACCCGATAATAGATGAGCACCGCGGGATCAATGGATGAGCTGGAACTATGCCAACTCATACGGTAATTGTTGGAAGTCTGGAAAGTTCATCCTGGAGGCTATACCTCTTGGAATGGCCTGAAAACTGTCCCAAATGGTGCGCCCTACTCTAGCTCTCAGGATTGGTAACTGACCAGCCCCTCTACTGGTGGGTATGGACCTTGAATGGATCCCCCTGGGGGAATGCGCCCCTCTCTCACTGGCAAAATGCGCCCTAGTGATTCCACTATCAGAATCGGCTGAGATGTATCTCAAAATGATTGCCTTGGTATACTGGGTAATGGTTTGTAAGGGTTTCCTTGAATCTGATCTAATTCTCGCTTGGGAACCCCGAATGTGTTCGCCAAAAGTGTCGCACTTCCAAATTTGGAAAATTCACCCCAGATGATTCCTCCATCGGAAGTTGATGAGGGATCGGAAAAAATATGAGCCTTGCCTTCCTCTCAATAGGGTTGGAGGGGAATCTCTGAAATCCTCCCGGATAGGACAAGCTGATCCAATTAACCTCCTTAGGAGTTGCGCCCTCACCTTGGATAAGTGCGCCCTTGCTGCTGGACCATGTGTAACTATTTCTGAAGAATTATGGAAGACCTATATGATCTTCCCAGTGACTAGGGTGTGTCTTTGAACACCGAAATCAGCCAATTGGTGTCTTCCTCCTGGAATCCACTGAACTATCTCTCGTGAGATGCGCCTCTCTCCTCAATGACAAGTCATAATCTACATAATAATGAATTAGGTCATTGAATCTTCTCTTATAGATTTCCAAAACCCTAATTCATTGTTGAAACCCTAATTCACTGTTGAAACCCTAATTCACTATTGACTTCTAATTTTAGCTCATTTGTTTTATTTTTATCTCATAATGACTTAAAAGCACTTTTAACCATTTTTAGCTCAATGTCCCTTTCCAAACATAACACCTTTGACTAGAGTGACCTCTAGTAACCATGTTTACCCCTTTTCTTGCCCTGACTATAGTCTAACGGGGTGGTTTAGATCACTAAGGCCCCTCTCTGGAGCTCCTATTTGGAAAGGGAAATTACAATTTTCATCCAATAAGGTAGTGTAACCAAACTCTCGAGGCATAAACAATGGCTAACAACTCCAAATCATGCGTTGCATAGTTCTCCTCATGCCTTCTCAACTTTCTTGAGATGTAAGCGATCACTCGATTGTATTGCATCAAGACTCTGCCTAAGCCTTCCTTGGATGCATCAATGCATACCAAGAAATCCTTGTCCATGTCAGGGACCTTTAGTATCGTTGCTTTCGTCAATAGCTCCTTGAGCCTCTGAAATGCTTCCGCACATTTCTTGGTCCAAACAAACTTCTTGTTCTTCTTCTGCAATTTCGTAATCGGATTTGCTATATTCAAAAAACCCTTGACGAACCGTCAATAGTATCCCACTAAACCCATGAAGCTAATCACTTATGGGACATTCGTCGGTGCAAGCCATTCCATAATAGCCTCAACCTTTGATGGATCCACAACGATACCTTCGTCAGAGATGACATGCCCTAAGTAGTGAATCTTCGATTGATAAAACGAGAATTTAGACACTATAGTACCAAGCGCAAGTGCTCATCATGCTCCTCCATCATTCGAGAATATATCAAAATATCATCAATGAATACTTGGACGAACTTGTCCAAGTATTCATGGAACACCCCGTTCATTAATGTCATAAATACCCCAGGGGCATTTGTTAGTCCAAACGGTAAAAAAATAAACTTGTAATGTCCAAACCTCATCTTAAAGGTGGTCTTAGGGATGTCATCCTCCTTGATCCATAACTAGTGATACCCTGATCTCAAGTCAATCTTTGAAAACATTGCCACGCCTTTCATCTGATCAAACAAATCATCAATCCTTGGCAATGGATATTGATTCTTCATCGTTTCCTTGTTCAATTGACATTAGTCAATGTAGAGTCTCAAGGACCCATCCTTCTTTCATATGAAAATAACAGGCGCTCCCCACGGTGACACACTTGGACGTATAAGTCCTCGGTCCAACAACTCCTTCAGTTGCATTTTCAAATCCTGTAACTCAAGGGTCTACATTGGATAAGGCATTCTCTCTATCGGTTCAGTTCCTTGTTTTAGGTCAATGGTAAATTCCAATTCCCTCTCCAGTGGCATCCCAGGTAACTCCTCGGGGAAGACGTCTGCAAACTCTCGCACCACCGAAAGGTTTTCTAGACCTTTCACTACACCCTTATCATTTAACACAAGGATCACATATAGCTTACCTCCCTTACGCATGTTCTTCCGTAGCTGCAAGGAAGAGATGAACCTCGGGGAAACTCCCTGGTTCTGACCTACAATCACGGGTCTCTATCACTCATCATCGACCAAGATCAATTGTTTTGTCTTATAGTTGAGTATCGCCTCATGTGATTCCAACCAGTCCATACCAATCATGATGTCATAAGACCCTAATATCGTGACATATAGGTTGGCCCTGGTGAAAAACTCTCTCAGGTTAAGGCTACAACCCGTAAAATTCCCTCCAACCTTTCGTTTGGCTCCCGAAGCCATTTATACAAAGCTAAACTTGTCATGTTCGAATGCCTTTACATTAATTATTTTTAGTGCTGCACTAGAAATAAAACTCTCTGTAGCACCTAGATCTATCAAAATACTAAGGTTTTGGTCAGCGAAGGTACCTAACGTCTCGAACACATTCGACTAGTGCTATGCCTGGCAGTTATTCACTACTGCATGAATCCGATGGGCCTTGCCCAAATCTCCCAAGGTAGTAGTTATGGCTGATCTAGATTCTCTGGTCCTCTCAATAGGGTAGTCACACTGGTAATGTGGCTCTCCACATGTCCAACACCCTTTCTTCAGTCTAGTACTCCTAGTACCCGAAGTAGAAGCTAACGGTCCACTGGCCTGGAACCCTGGTCTGTTCTACTGAACATGCCTAAACTATTGTTGTTGTGGTCGACGCTATTGTTGGTGATGTGGTCCTCTGTAAGGATTCCACTGCTAAGGTGTTGGTTGCCGAGGTGTAGTGAAATTGGATCCTCTCTAGATTCCACGATATCCTGGTGAATGTCTAGTCAGTGTCTGATGTTGTTTCACACCATATGTCGTCTGTCCCGCTAGTTTCATTGAAGTCCTGCTCTGACCCCCACTATTGATCTTCTCCTCTGCTATGAGGGACTTCTAGAAAACATCATGCAATTTTTGAGGCATCATAATCCTCACCTTTTCACGAATGTTGACATTAAGGTTGAACACAAACTTGTTGACCTTAAGTTTCTTGGTATTCAAGTGTGGAGCATATCAAATCAGATAAATAAAATAGGCCTCATACTCGGGCACCGTACAACTACCTTATCGCAAAGTGTTGACATCTTTGAGTTGATTCTCAATGAATTCCTAAGAGATATACCTCTCCTGTAACCATTCCTCAAACAATTCCCATGACACGTCTTCGACGACCATGTTCAATTGCGGCAGGAGAATCTTCCACCATAGAAGAGCACTCCCCTTCATTTGAAAGACCTCCATGCAGACCTGCATGTTGGAGGTATAGTCACAAAGTGAAAATAACATCGCCATATTCTCCAACCATGCCTCAGCAGTTGCACCATCTGGGGCACCAAAGAACTCGGGAAACTTGACCTTCTCGAGTTCACGGTGAATGCTACCAGTATCGACCAGGGCGCTCGGTCGACCTTTAGGAGGTGTCGGCGCCCTGGCCTCATCTCTATCCAAACGGATGATCAGTTCCTCATACATCCTCTAGAAGGACCTCATCAGCCCAACCACATCACCCACAACTATCTATTATTTCCCGACAACCTATTCGTCTCCCTGGAGGTTAGACCCCTTGGGCATGGATGCTACTAGGGGTGTCATGCCTCCTCCCCTAGCACCCCATCTTCTTCCTCTGCGACATCCTATAACCATGATTACATGCACAAATACAAATCAATTTAATTAGCAACCTTTATAATCAAATATCTAATCAATGGAAGTCATAGTGATCCCAAGTCGTGAGAAGAACCGGCTTTGATACCATATGTAACGACCCCCATTGTTATGACAACATGCGACGCATAAGAAGTGATTTTTTTTTTTTTTAAGCAAGAAGGTAAGAACGAAAAAATTCAATCAACGCAACTCGACGATGAAAACAATGCACGCAATTCAGGAAACAGACAACATAACGACCTAGCATACTAGCACATCATGCAGCTAGGTGCAACATACAAAAATCAATCATAAAAGAATAAAAACGACTGTCCTCCCTTCCTACCCTGCAAGGTTAGGCCCTCCAGGACACATAAGCAATGCTCAAGCCCAGGTTCCCATCGATTTTGACCATTTAAGGTCTCAAGGATGGCGATTGTTCTGAGGAACAAGGAGGTGTCTACATCCCTCCCAACACAAACAAGACCACACCTACTAAGAAAAAGGCAACACCAATCAATCTAAACACAACAACTTCTACGATAAGTATCTAGAACCCTCCCGAGGAATAAGAGACCACAATTAAATGTTACAATACAAGTACAAACCTCAATTACAAAAACAACAACATCCACATCGGGAGGCACATGACCCTAAGCCAGGTTTCATATGTTCTATCGATCAACACGTGCAATGATCCAAACTTAAGTAATCATGTTTCCATGGTGCAACGAGCGCACAAGAATCCTAAGCGCAATCAAATATAAACCTTTAACAAACATAACCAGTGCGTCAAGGTACCAACTTAAACTGTCAATGGTCCTAATATACCAAATAACATGTTCATTGATAGAAAATGTATTATGTAATTGAATAACATCTAAAATAACGTAGTTTCATTTATAATATCATATAAATTCTTGGGAAAAAACTCCATGAGATAAATATTGAATCACTACCTTGAAGATCAATTTACATCCCTAGTAACAAAACATAACAAAGTGTATGTCTTTGTTGAATCAAACTATTTATGTTAAGGATCTCTACTTTGTAGATCTATTCACACCCATAGTATCAAAACATGGCAAGGTGCATCACTTTTTTAAATCACATTGTTTATGTTAGTTTCTCCCATTGTATCACACACCTAGAAATATCTAGCTTCCTTGAAGGTTCTGAGTTAAAAGTGGGATTCTTGTTCCATAAAAAATGAATGTAATTAAGCAAGCTAGAGAAAAAAGGGAAGGCAACTAGGCTAGAGGATGAAAGCACCAGTCATCGAGATAAATGTTGCCTTGACCAAGGAGGATATCACGCTACAGTGGAGAACAACGTGGGTATGGGCGTGCGCCTGCGGATCTGAGAAAGAACCTAGAGATGACAAAAATTATCTACACTCATAGTAGCAATTTAAATTGACAGATTTGTTCCACCTGTCAATTTAACTTGATAGGGATCTCGGTCATCTGAAAGGAAGAATCACAAGAGGACATCTTAGGCTCGCACAACCCGAAATCTTTGAGCCTGGTTGTTCTAGCACAGAGGGAGGGGCGAATGGACACCATTGAGAGTACCAAACATTTACACTAAAAAAAAAGGAGCAAGAAATGCTAAGGCAAACCCCAACACGAAAATGGAAAACTTACGTTGCTCGCAGGGCCCAAGGCAGGCCGCTACAAGAAGGTTATAACAATAGGTCGACTTACCACGACCTGCAGGCCCAATGACCCATGGTGCAATCCCACAGTGAAGGTGTTCAGAATCCTCTCGGTGACAGCGAATAATAAATAACTGAGGAAGAGGGAACTGGTAACTCCCACGCTGGGGATTAAAACCATGGGCGGAACATGGATTCTCTAGAAGAGCTGCAAGGTAAGAAAAAAATAGGTACAGGAAAGGACAAAATCAATTATAGTAATTACCCAAGAGATTGTGTGAAACAAATATAGGTCCATAAACCAAAGGGAAAGTTATGGTTGCGTTAAGGAAAAATATCATAGGTAATAATAATCACGGACACTTCTATTACCGTGCCACAAGGAAAATAAAAACAATAAATTAATCTTCAACTAGACATTTTCATAGTTGCACCACAAGAAGAATAAAACCAGTGAAATAATATCCAAATAGACATTGTCAATGCCATTCCACATGAAGAATAAACCACAGTAATATATTATTCATTTAGACATTTATTGCAGCACTACCAGAATGAGTAAACTATAGGTAAATAAATAAAAGGGTCCTTGTTGCAGCGCTATAGAAATCAATTTTATGCAACATAAACTCTTATGAGCGAAACATGAAGAATAACATTAAATAAAACACAACTTATACCAATCATAATCAAATAAACAACCTATTCATACTAACGTTCAAGGTCATGGCAATGACGATGGGAAGGTTCTTCCATCTAAAATACATTTCACAACTGTGGTCCAAAATTTATCTTCAACATTCGCCATTATCGATATTCATATACATAAATTAAACTAATCTTTTAAATGCAATTTACACATGCGTACATTTCCATGGAGGTTATTCCTATACATAAAACTAACTACCTTTTTAATACACAATTTACACAAGTGTATCGTAGCCAATGGCGATGAACCAGAAGTGATTGTCCCGCGCTCATGCTCCGTCCAACTCTGGCTTGCACTCTGTCCAATTCATGCTTGCCAACTGCTGAGACCTCACCGGTACTTCCTAGCCAACGCTAGGGGTACTCTTCTTCCCCCTGAGCCCTCTGAGACGCAAAGGGGCCACACACACAATACCAGAGAATTCGAGCTCCCAGCTCACCTCGCAAGGTCGAGCTACCACTTGTTACCCGAGCTGGGTATCCCAACGCCCACAAGAGAAATTCAGTCAAGATAAATTTTTGGCAGCGTAACCTTATGCAAACCAGACATGATCCATACTCCTCCTCCGCCATCTTTTTTATATGGTTTTCTTAGTGATTAGCCTCCCAAACCCTCATTATATTCTTTTTATTAAATTTAATTAGGACAAATCTCCAACGTACACATGTCACCTGATCCCTTAGTTGCACCAGAAAATTAATTTATTAATTAATTAAATTTTCCTATTTCCCTCACCCACTTGAAAGATGTCCTAAAAATGCTCCTCGGTGTCCCTTTTTTCCCTTACATTTCTTAAATGACTTATGCCTTACTTAAATCCTAGTTGAGTTCACAAAAAGAAAGTTCCAAAGGATAGATTCCCTGCTAAGTTAGACATTCCCCTTTCTCTTTAAGTTTCCCCTTTTCTTTAAGTTTCCCCTTTTTCTTTTTAACTAAGTTCAGAATTAACAAGTTTAGACAAAAAAAACCATTTACCCTTTTAATAAATTTAGTCTTCCATTATAATTTTTACCTTAATAAATAATGTTTGAATTTCTTACCCCACTTCTTGTTACATGTCTATTTAGTTTTTCTTTGTTCACATGTTCTACTTAGACATAGGTTTTAATTTCACTAGGTTGGGTGACATTTTTTAAGGGAAAAAATAATCATTAAACTTTACTCATACCATCATCTATTTTAAGGTCAGCCAGGTCCTAAGGAGGCATAGTTTTCTAGGTACTAGGTTTATTAACTTACCTGAGTTAAAACCGCGACGTGCCCTTCAGGACTCACTACGTGCTCCAAGGGTGCCACTCGCCTCTTTTCATTTTATTTGGGCGACCTTCCCTGCAATACACACTATGTGCTCCAAGGGTGCCACTCTCCTCTCGACTGGATTTGGTTTATGTCAAACCCCTAGAGTCAATACTCCGTCAGGTGATCTTGTGGGAGACTGAGGGCCTCTAAAGAATAAGGACCTTGCCTTATTGCATGCCCCTTATAATCATCGTGAGAAACTATCATAGTCTACCCTCACGACATCGTGGATCTCTTGAACTAGGTAATCATTAAACTACAATTCAAGACACGACGAGAGTGGTAATAGGATGTGGCAGGGCTGCTTCCACACCTCTCCCTCAATGTCTCTGGTTGTCGTGTGTGACCTCTTTACTCCAAATGTGAGTCTGGTCGACAATCTATTGCTAGCCTGCATCCATCAATGAAACATGTCATCTATAACAATCAACATCATAATATCTAGTAATACGTCACATTTGTAATATCAAAGATAGTAAAACCATAATAGTTCACTCCCTGACTCGAACCAGAGTCCAAGGAGATCCATCGATGCCATCGGCATCCTCTAACGTCTAGAGTCCTGCATACTCAGGAGAACCTAGTCAATAGCACCTGTCGATGTAAATATAGCAAAAATAACATATCGTTAGATCCACAATATATCATAATCATAATCAAAACAACCAATCGTATAAAGAACTGGATCACTTGCACGCAAGTATCCTCAAAGAATAAGTCCACTCAGTGCGCGCAAGAGCGGGTTGTCACATTTTAATTTAAAATATATTTATAATCTATTAACGTATATATATATATATATATATATATATATATATATATATATATATATATATATATATAGAGAGAGAGAGAGAGAGAGAGAGAGAGAGAGATAAGTTTCATAAGTAAAAGTTGATTTGAGAGATAATAATTAATATCATTATTATCAATTAAAAAAAAATCCATTTTTAAAGTCAATCCAAAATAATAATTGTCACATTTTTTTTTCTCTTTTTTTCAATATGAGCACTCTACCACCTATTCCAAAAACTCAGCGTAATATGGGGAGGCCCCCCAAAATCACCCTAGAGATCCTTTACGATTATATGGAATCAATAGAAAAAAGGAGAGAAGAGAGAGATTCCAAAATCCAAATAGAGTTAGAATCATTAGAAAAAAGGATTGAAGAAAGAGATGTAAAACTCCAAATAGAGCTAGAGGCAACGATTGATAAAAAAAATTGAAGATACTATTAAAACTCAAATAGAGGATAGATTCTTAGGATTCAAGAGTGAATTGTAGACAATGAAGGATAGGATTCAAGAAATGGAAAAACATAAACAATCAACCCAAGAAGGAGGGGTGGAAGAAATCCACAACTTGAGAGATAGGATTAAAGAGCTAGAAGAAAAACTAACCAACAATTTGACCCTCAGTAATATGGAAAACAAATTGGATATCAAACCCATCAAAGAGGAAATGATTAAGTTAATTAAACTGGACCATGAGAATAACAAAATATCCTTGAACCTCATAATTTTTGGTATAAAAGAACAACAAGAGGAGGATATGCTAGCAATAGTAAAAGAAGAATTAAATAATAAATCACAAATTGATACAACTTACCTCATAGAAGGAAAGAGGCTAGGAAAAATAATTAATCACAAAGATAGGTTGATTTGTGTCAAAGTAAGTTGTAATGACCATAAATATAGCATACTTAGTAAATCTTCAATCTTAAAAGGGTCGGGAATATTTATAAATGAAGACCTAATTCCCGAAGACCAAGTTGAATTAAGGAAGGAAGTTCAAAAGGTAAAAGAAGCCAGGAAAGAAGGAAAATGGGAAATAATTCTAGAAATCAAAAAGTTATTGTTAGGGATAGAGGCTAGAAGGATAATAATAAATAGGAATTTGGGACACTCGAGATCCCTTTGTTGAACTGTCGTGGCTTCCCATGGCGCAAAGTTCCTATGATAAGTTGGATCCCAGGTGATATTGATATTATCTGTCTAGTTGAAACTTGGGATCATGAGGAGTCTAAGGTCCCTAACATAGAAGGATTTTTCTTGTGGTCGGCATGGAACAAAAAATCCCACCGTAGAGGGATAGGAGGCATATATTGTTATATTAGAAAGAGCATTTCTCCTCACATTCAACTTCATAAGATTGACCCTCTCAATCAATACATTTGGATAGAAATTTCAGACACCAATGCTAAGAAGAGGTATATAGCAATTTTCTATTTTGCACCTATTAATTCTACTTTTTATAAGAGAAACAATCTAGATAACAATTGTCCCTATAATAATTTAGAACAAGATATTTATAGTTTGAAAAATGAAGTTAATATCCTCTTGCTAGGAGACTTTAATGATAGGATTGCAACTAAACAATCTACTCTTTTAAGTATTGATTCCAACCATAATCCTTTATGGCTAGATGAAGACCTTGTTTTATCTAATAGCTGCAAAAGAATCTTTGAAGACCTAATTGAAAATTTGTTTAGTACTGAGTTGTTCAAGCTTTGCAGCTCTCAAGACCTAATAATTTGCAATGGAGTAATGAAGTGGCCAAACTCCAACCATATGACTTGTATTCGTGGGCTAGGTAGTAGTGTTGTATATTATGTGATATCTGATATCTTCGTTTCCAACCAAATAGAAACTTTTGACCTTTTAAATGACCATGAGCCTGACTCTCATCATAAACCTTTAACCCTAACTCTAAACTTTCCCATGCATAGGAGTGTCATTGAAGAGAATTATGATAATCAAAGGCATTTGTGCTTTGACAAAAGTAAAGTTGACATTTTCTTAAAGGATTTAAATAGTAAATCAAATCTCGTAACTTATAAGGACAACATTGAAGAAATCTATCATAATTTTACAACTACCCTTTCCACTTCTATTAACAAGTTATCTTTGGAGGTGTCCTATAAAAAGAATAATAGAACAACCAACCCTTGGTATGATAAAGAATGTAAAATTGCTAGGAAATCCATTAGGGATGATTCTAATGAGTCCTTAAAACTTGATAAGATAAATACGTACAAATCCCTAATTAAAAGGGGGAAAAGGTACTATATCAATAAAAGGCAAGAGCAAATTTCACAACTATATAAGTTGGATCCTAAGAAGTTCTAGAGCCAAATTCTAAACCGCAATACTAAAGAAAATAATAGGATTCCCTTAAGGGACTGCAATTCCTACCTTAAAAGTATTTACGAGTTCCCTAATTCCATGGACACCAATCCTATTGTCCCTACAAAGGAAGACTTTGTTTCTTTAGATGACATAGAGTTTGGGGTTAAGAGGCTTGCAAATGGGAAAGCTAAGGACATTGAAGGCTACCAAGCTGAAATTTTTAAAATCGGAGGGCCAATCCTTATCCTTATCCTTATCCCTAAACCTTGGATGCAAAGCCTCATTGTTCCTATTTTTAAAAATGGGGATAGAAACATTGCCTCTGATTATAGGACCATTATGATTAGCCTAATTTTAGCCAAGCTTTATGGAATCATTTTGGAAAAGAAGATTAGCCTTTGGCTAGAAAGTCACGGTAAAAGAGTTAAAGTCCAGGATGGGTTTAGGATATATCATTCAACTGTGGACCATATTGTTACCTTTAGGATCATTGCAAAGGAGTTCCGCAATACTAAAACCGATATTTTTTGTTGTTTTGTTGACTTTAGAAAAGATTTTGACATGGTTCCTAGGAAAAACCTTTGGAATAGGTTGGAAGAGATCAAAGTGTCTCTCAAGTTGAGGGTTTTTGCAATAAGGATGTATGAGAACGTTATTACTAAGTTTAAAAAAACTGAGGGCTGGTCAAAAGAGATTAACTACAATATCGGAGTCAAACAAGGTTGTCCCTTGTCCCCTACCCTTTTTGGCATATACATTGACAAGTTAGAAGATTGCTTGGAAAAAGCAGGTTGTGTCGGCCCTACTCTCACTGGTATAGTCATTAATCTTCTTCTTTATGTCGATGATATCGTTCTTATGGAAAGGAGTCCCTGTGACCTTGAAAACCAACTAAGAATCCTCAAGGAGTTTTGCTCCAATATGGGTATGACTGTTAATACTGATAAGACTACGGTCATGATTATTAAATCCAATAGGATCCCTTATGATACCTTTGTATATGAAAACAACAACTTGGAGGAAGTTACTTCATATAAATATCTTGGAATTGATATTCACCACAAGCTCAATTGGAATTATAACATTGAGAAAAGGATTATTGGGGGATGGAAATCTTATTATGGGCTTGAAAACAATTGTAAATCAACTAATCTTTGGAGTTGGGATAAGAAGAAACTCCTCTTTGAGACTCTTTTTACACTTGTTATTCTTTATGGATGTGAAATCTGGGGCTGTAGTATCTCTCATGAATCCTGGAGAAAGATAGAGAAAATACAAAAGAATTTTATAACCTATAATCTTAAAATTAAAGGAAATATGCCATATCCCATCCTCCTCTTAGAAGCAAGCCTCTCCCCCATTGAGAGCATGGCTATGACTAGATACCTAATGTATAAGAACAATTTAAACAACATGGAAGACAAGAGGCTTCCTAAAATTGCTTCAAAATCGAGTCATAACCACCATCGATTCAAGCGAGGATGGCATAAAGATGCCCGGTCTTGGATAAACTATTGGGGAATCATGGAAGACACCATTTTGTAGAATAAAGATACTATTCAAAAAAACGTCAAATCAAAATTTAAGGAGAAAATGTGGTGTGATAAAGAGTTAGATGAAAAACCCCGGATGGGGTGACACGACACACAGGGTCAATGACACATGGACAAGCACTAAGAGACGCTTTAAGTGCAGGTTTAATTGTGGATGGCAGCCACCCACGCATTAGCATTAATGTTGGGGGCTGGCCATCGTAGGGTTCATACGACGGTGAAGCTCCCTCGCGCGACCATTTATTTCTCCCGCGATCTCAAACAGATCATGGATCCGGAAGGACAGATTCTAATGAAGCCTAGTTATGTGCTTGATTATGCACCCGGACAGAGAGCATTTGTTATGGCACTCGCTCGACCGTTCGTCATTTATGCAATGCACTTTGGTGAGGCCTCCCAGGGCTCTTTGTTCTCGGACTGTTATGAATTTTCTCTTGCTGCAGCTCCTTGTCTGAGACGGTTTGTTAGGGACTTGCACTTGTTGCTGCTCTTGTTTAAGACTTCCCGTCTTGCGCGGTTCTGGCTTTGTATTGGCGGTTTTTGCTCTGTTTCAATGGTTCGAGAGCGTGCCAGGTCCCGTCGGGGCTCGGMTTGGGACGCCCACAGGGCGCAGCGTCGCAGGAAGAAGCAGTTGGAATGTGCTCTCTCTTTGGCATCCTCAATTCTTCGTAAAAAAGCGCGAGAAGAGCGGTGAAAGCTACTCGACATCATTGCTGAGCAAAAGGCTGGAGGCAGCAGGGAAGGTTCGATTTCTAAATTGAGTAATGTTAGGGATGCCGAGCCCGAGAGCGCGCCGTCCACTTGCATAGTGGAAGAGGACCCGACCATTGGATACTTGCCCTGCATGGAGGCGCCCCAGGCCATGGAGAGTTCTGTTCGAGCTTTGATATGTGACGATTATGTCCCAGGTTGTATCATCGAAGAAGTTCCCTGGACGGGCGACTTGCCATCTCTTCACGCAGAGAAGACTATGGGCAATGAGATGCGCGAGGAGAAGAGTAAGGTAGCGGCTGATTCGGGTGAGGAAATGGATTCGGGAACTGCCCCCAGCAGTGGTTCGGGTGGCGGTTTGCATGGTTTTCTTCTCAGCGACGAACACCTGGCCTTGGTCTTTGAGCTACGTAGCCATTTGGCGGATGTGGAACTCAGGACGCTCCTCATGAGCCAGCGTTTAGACATCCTCCTAGGCGCATTTTCCGGAGCTCCAGCTCAGCACAAGTGTCCCCTGTGCGCGCAGGAGTTTGCTAKTCCARCGAGGTGCGCTTGGTAGGCGAGTGAAGGTGACGGTGCAATGGGTGAATAGGTTTTACTGCTTCTTGGCTTTTGTTTTCTGCTTTGCTGTTTTATGCACTCTTGGACCATTAGCCCCTGTTCTGGTTTCCTTCGGGCAGGACAGGGGCTCTGAACTAAATGTTTTATTGTTATAACTGCTATTGGCCCCTTAGCTATACTGGTTTCCGGATACCGGCAGTATTTTTGGTGGTTTTTAGCCATGACTCTGTATTTTGTCTATGTTTTGTGATTATCTAATATAGAAGGAACTACCCTCTTTTTTATTTAAAAAAAAAAAAGAGTTAGATGAAAAAAGAAAATTAAGGTATTATAAAGATGTAATCGAACCTAATCTATAAGATCAAAATTATCTATCTATTTTCCAAGCGTAAAGAAAAAAATAAGCATTGCTAAGATAAGAACAAATTCTCACGAGCTCCATAGTGAAACTAGGCATTGGTCAATTCCTAAAATGCCATGGGATGAAAGAGTGTGTCACCTTTGTGACACTAACAAGGTTGAAGATGAAAAGCACTTTCTCTTAGATTGTCTAGCCTATACCCATATTAGATCTCATTTTCAAAATATTTGTCACACTACCAACCTTCCTAACCTCTTAAGTCAACAAAAGTATGGAGATCTTGGAAAGCTTCTCTTAATGTTTTTCGAGCACAAAAACAAAATTCTAAAGAATCGCAAGTAATCACTTACCCTCTTAAGGTCTAATAGACCAATTCAGTCTTAGTGGACGTTAATGATCATCATCATCATAGAAAAGATTTCTTAATCTTGATATTCCTTCAAGTTTATTTTATTTTAAATAAAGATTTTTTTGGTTTTATGGCTTTTCCTTCTCATTCTATTAATTGATTTTAATTATTTATAAATATTAAATTAATTATTTTTAAAATGGTGTAGTTATTTGATGATATAAATTACAATCAAATGAAGTAAAGTGACTTCTATATATATATATATATGGTAAGCATTACAGTTAGATATATATTTAGTTTCATTTATAAACTAAAGTTATTTATGTGAACATTAATAAAATTATCTTATTTTATTTTATCAATTTATTCTGTGACATGATAATATTAAAGTGCGTAAATGAAAATGTTTATTTTGGAAGCTACCCATATATCAAAAATTCCAAGTTATTTGTCACAACTTATGAAACTCTTAATAACTTCATATATCTCTATAATTTTAGAAATATCTCATTGGAAACTAGATTATTATCTTTTGATGGATACATCTCTTGATTTTTTTAGTAATTAGAATATACAATAGAATTTGGGTAAAGACGTATGTTTCCTAAGTATAAGCTTTTATAGGACAAATAATCAACTATTATATTGTTATAGTGGATTGTTATTTTTTGGAATTATATATATATAGAAAGAGAGAGTTTAACATATAATTAATAAATTTCCATGACACACTTAGCATAACTCATCACCTATAACATGTCATAATGACTTTGTCATAAATGTTAGATCACTAAAAACACATTATGGCAAGATGGTAATGGAAGTTAAGTCCATGTCATGCAATTGTTTAGAGTATTGATTGAATTAAAGATAGAAAGGAGAAATATGTTTTTGAAAGTATATGTCACTATCAAGTCGTCGATGGTGTTTCCTACCATACTTTGATTGTAAAACTGATATTTATTTTGATAATGTCTCCAGTTATTTTTTTTTCACTTTCATTGATTTTGATGATGAGTTAAGACATAAAAAAAACATTGATGGAGGATAATTGAGAAATGATGATATCACCTATTTATATATCTTGAAGTTATAAAATTTTAAAAATCACTTAGAATATATTTGATATATGTATAAAGATTGGTTTGCAAAACTAAAATCATTTTAGTATGTAAATGTCCATAGTTAATCGTGAATATGGGAAATTTTATGGATATGAATTATGTTAGAGCATACAGATATTTCTAAACTCTACCATAGTTTGTATCCATAAACTTTTCCATAATCATTTGAACACCCAAAATGATTGTTTATAATTTTTAACTTTAAATTACTAATGCATATAATGGGATATATCAAACTTATAACATTAATGAGTAGACACTAATAGAATAATACTTTGAAAATGTTTTTTCATCTCATATTGATTGAAAATGTGGAAATTTTGAGCTTATATTAGGTAGTTTAAATAGTTAATTAAATAATGGTGGGTTTGATAAGTTGTCCATATACTATTTTTTTCTTATTTATATTACATATTTGATAAGTTGTCCATATATCATTGAATGTCACTTTTTCTTTGGATTTTCTTAACCAATGAGACTATAGACCATCATCTTCGACACTTGCAAATTCTAGTTTTGAGCTTGATGATGGATGTATTATTCCTTTCACTTTCAAGGGGGTTAGGGGGTGGTTATGATTTAATCATTGCTTAAATATTTTGACTAAGGTGAGGAGGTAATTGGTGGTGGTTGTTTTAGTTCGAGATTGGTTTAACTTTGATATTTAGGTTCATGTTATTCTATTTAGAATTTTATAAATATTTTACCTGGAAATATTCTCTTTTGGGGGTTTTGGAGGATGGTTACACTTGTGTTTAACTAAGTGACCAACAAATTATAGGATTTTGGACCTATTAGGTTGATCCAAGTAGTAAACACAATTGGCACATTTTTCAGAGAGTCCAACATTATAGTTTCAATGTACATAGTGGTGTTTCATGTAACATCCCCCAACTTAATTGAGGAACATTACTACCTGAAATACACAAAACTTAAAAAAAAATGCTAACTAAAATGTTTGTATCATACCAGGTGCGAACTATACACATATTTAACAATTTTTAGATATCAATAACTATATGTAGCTACAACAGGCTGAAATGACATGAATGAAATAAATAAACTCATCTACAACAACAATATATAAATCATTCCCATTCACAGAGTAAAATTCACAACAGTTAAACTCATAATTAACTCAGAAAATAGATAAACATTGATATTTTTAAAACAGTCATGCATAGATGATTTTAGGGGCTAAATTTCGCAAATGGGATAAATTTCCATGGTTTCTCCCAACAAACGATTCGCCAATTTCTATTTTTTCTAAAAAAAAAATCGCCCAAATTCCATATAATAAAATTATTTTATCTTAAACGTTGCCAAAATGTTTGTTACTAGCTGCTTGGGATGGGCGTTCCACCTAAAAATAGACTTGTTGTCCCAAATATCAATAGCAAGTCACCCCTGAGTTGGGGCTAGGAATCCACAAGAAAAGGATGTCTCTCACTATCCAATCACATCTCAGATATCCCACAACCCGCTGGCATTCTCCTACAACTATCCTAAATTCCACCAACTCTCTTCCTCTTGACCTACCCAACCCAAGGAATGTGCCCCTTCACTGCTCTTAGTCCATTGGGTTACACCATTTTTTTATGTGGTTCTCTCCGGCACATGTAACTAGGAATCTCACTATTGGGAACTCAAAGGAACTCATTGCTAGGAAAAACTACCAAGAAACAAAAATGATCACTTGCTATTATAGTGAAACTCACACATGAATTCACTCTTCAAGCCTGAAAACCCATATCTTCAGTATTTAGCTCCAAAAACACTCCAAAATATGTCCTCCATTGTTGCTCCAGCTCCAGCTCCAGTTCTCTTTTTCCATGTTCTTTGCTTTTTGTTCATGCAAAAAAAACCTGTAAAAACTAATCTCTTTGGCCATATGAATTTCGTTTTCCCCCAAGACAATTGACTTCTCACTCTGTCCAATGTTGATTGTACTTCATCCCCATGCTCCCAATAACTATGGGATGTGACTCTTTACACCCACCCTCTTACATGAGTTTAATGATTGGGCTCTCATACACTCAACCAAAAAAAAAATAGAAAGTTGTCCCCAAAGATAATAAAATTTAAGACCCATACATACTTTCCCCCTTGGAAACCTCTTAGACACTCCCTTCTCTTGTGGAAAAATCATCCCCCATCTCTTTCCATGTCCCCCAACAATTGGCATCAAATTTTATTTATTTAAAATTTAGAAATACAATTCGCATATTACATCGCATGGCTATAGCCACATTCATATCTAAATTATGTATTAATTAAACTAGAGATTATAGTGGGGATGTTACATTACACCTCCCCTATAATTGTGCACCTTCCTTGGTGAAAAACATTGTGCCAAAATACATATACAAATTTACATCACAATACTTAGAGAAATAAAAAAATTGCAATTCCACAACTCCAACAACAATTCCAACCATAATATATTGTTTTCTCTCAACTTGTTGACCCAAGGAATGTGCTCCCTTCATTGTCCTTGATCCATTGGGATGCACTATTATTTTATCAGGGTTATCATTGTAAGTGACCAATAATTCTCAAATGTGGTTCCAGATCTTTAACTTCATAAAAATGGAGTCTTGCATTTTTAGCTTATATTTCCTTCACAATTGACAAAAAATTGCATGTATTCCTCTCACATGGTTTATTCGTGCTCTCACGTTGCATATTTAGGACCATAGCGGGTCCATTGGACCTTTACCAGGTTGATTGTTTTGTTCCTAGAACTTTGATTTTCCAGTTCAGGATACATATTGGTTCCACCCGAAAATCTCCTTCGTGCTCCACTTAGATCACAGTCCAATCAATTATGTGGTTATGTTTAGACAATTTTTTCTTTAATAATGATACATGAAATACATTATGCACTCTCATGGATGCAGGAAACACTATCATGTATTAAACTACCCCTATCTTTTCTAAGATCTCAAAATTCCCACAATATCATGTTGCCAACTTTGGGCAACAACCCAACCTTAGAGAACTTCTTTTCTCTTTCACTTTTAGAAAAACATGTTCCCCCACTTTAAAATCTCTAAAAACATTGTTCTTGTCTACATAGATTGTATTCCTATCCTAGGTAGCCTTTAAATTCTACCTGATCCTTGTCATATTCTCTTCCATTTCCTACAAAAAAATCTATCTCAATGACAACTTTGTCTATTGGGTTATCCCAACTCACTGGTGTGTTACACTTCCTTCCATACAATGCTTCAAATGAGCTCATTTTTATTGAAGCATGATTCCCATTATTGTAAGTGAATTCAACTAAGTGGATGTAATATTCCCACTTTAATGGTTGGTCCATTACATACATTTTGAGTATTCCTTCAATGATTATGTTGGTCCTTTATGTTTTCCCATCTGACTCTAGGTGATACGTTGTACTGATATTTAAATTTTTTTGAAATCCTTTGAACAAACCCTTCCAAAAATTGGATGTGAACATTGGATCTCTATCCGAAACAATTGCCTTGGGCACTCCATGTAGCCTAGAAATTTATTTCATGTAGATCTTTGTAATGTTTGTTTCCTTGTGTGTAATTTTCACAAGAACAAAATGTGTATCCTTCGTCGATTTGTTGACCACCACCATGATGGAATTGTGATGATTCACTATTTTGGGCAGCTTTATAATAAAATAAATTGTAACTACTTCTCATTTCCATTATGGAATGGGAAATGGTTGTAATGACATCATTGGATGTCTATGTTCTACCTTTACCTTTTGACACCCGAGGCATCTAGCTATGTAACAAAACACTTATTTCTTCATTTCAAGACAAAAATATTGGAACCTTACAACTGCAATTGATTTTTGGTATCCTCACTGCCTAGTATATGGTGCATTGTATATTTCCTTCAACAGTTTATTTTTCATCTCGCCAAAATTTGGCACATATAGTTTCCCTTTGTACATGAGTATTCCATCCTCTTGTGGCTCATAATATTTAAATTTTTGTTGTAAATTTCCTTGTTGTAATGTTTATTTTATTTTTAAATAGTGTTGATATGAATTTGTTTCTTCAATTATTTTGTATTTTAAATAGGTATTTTACATACTAATGTTTTCCATATGTATCTCATGTGCTCTTATGTTGAGTACATCAGTCACCTAATTTTCTTTTCCCTTGATATGTTTAATTTCAAAGCCATATTTACTCATAAATTCGATCCTTATAGTTTTCTTGGCATTTAATGTTGGATGTCAAAAACAATGTTTCAAGCCACAATGGTCTTTCCTTATCTAAAATAGTATCCCCATGAGGTAATGTCTCCACTTTTTTAGCACATGAACAATGGTTTCTAATTCCAAGTCATGTGTAACATAATTCCTCTCATTCTCTTTTAATGTTTGGAACTTGTAGCTACATACCACATGATCCTATTGAGGGAGGACTCCACCTATCCATTCCTTCCATGCATCATTGCACACCACAAAATATTCATCCATCTTCAAGATTGGAACACTTGTTAAAATTTCTTTCAGCTGCCGAAATCCCTCTTCACACTTGGAAGTCCATTCAAATTTCACTCCCTTCTTTTTCAAAGAAGTGGCTAGGATTGCAATCTTTGAAAATCCTTTTATAAATCTTCGGTAATAATCGGAAACACCCATAAATGATCTGACCTATGCCACATTTCTTGGCACTGGCCATCCTCTAATGGCCTATATCTTCTAGGGATCAACCATTATCCCATTTTCTGAAATAATATGCCCCGAGTAGTGAATCTTCTTTTGATTAAAGATGCACTTACTTAGTTTGGCATACAATTTATGCTCTCGTAAAACTTGTAGCACCATTCTTAAATGTCTCTCATGTTCATATTCTATATTTGAGTAAATGAGTATATCATCCAAGAACACAATCACAAAATTTTCCAATTATTCCCTAAACACTCCATTCATGAGGCACATGAAAACAACCGGGGAATATGATAGCCCAAATGGAACTATTCTAAATTCATAATGCACATATCTTGTCCCGAAAGTTTTCTTGCTGATTTCTTCTTCCTTTATCCTCACTCGATGATAACCTGATCTTAAATCGATCTTGAAAAATAATCCTTCACCTTTGAGATGATCAAATATATCATCAATCCTTGGAAAAAGACATTTGTTCTTTATGGTGACCTTATTCCATTGTCTGAAATCAATGCACAACCTTAAAGTTCCATATTTCTTCTTCACAAAAATCATTGGGGCTCCCCAAGGTGAAATACTTGGGTGTATATAACCCTTCTTTAAAAACTCTTCATGCTGCATATGCAACTCTTTCAATTCTAGTGTACCCATTATGTAAGGTTTCTTGGACACTAGGGCAGCTCTTGGCACCAAATCAATAGAGAAATCAATGTCTCTCTTTGGTGGAAATCATGGGATTTCTCCAAAAAAATATTTGAAATCCCTCAAGACTGGATGGTCTTCAATACTTTCCACTTTATCTTTGGTATCCTCTTCCATATGGACTGCAAAAACTTGACATCCCTTCCTGAAACTCTTTTTCAGTTACATGGCTGAAATTTATCTAACAACTACAACTCTCATAATTCCTTGAATCTTGCATTATCGCCCTTCCTCATCAATACAAACGATTATATTGTTGTAACAATCTAGGACATCATGGTGTTTTTCCAACCAATCCATGCCAATTAGAAAATAATATGAGTCCAATGGTATGATGTTCACATCTACTTTTGTGTTGATTCCATTCATGTCTATTGGGAAATCTTCAACCAACTCACTGATTTTCCTCTTATCCCTTATGACTAACTGAAGTAGCCAAGATGTCTTATGCTTACTCCTTTGTAAGTGAAAATTTTCAACAATGTTAGAGTTTGTAACTATGGCTATCTTTAGAATCAATTAAAAATTTTATGGGTTGGTTATCAATCTTACCTTCCAATCATGGGGTATTGATACTTTGCTTGCTTATTTTCCAAGGATGCATAAACCATTGGCGTGTTTCCCCCCATGTATTCCATTGTTTAAACCTCCTAGATTTTTTGTACAATCCTCATTCTTTCACATTTGTGAGGGAAGTCCCTATACAAGTGATTTCCCTCACATCCCTAACATTGTATAGACTGTTGCCTTGGCCTTTTCCCAAATGAATCTGCAATCTTGAGATCATTTTGGGTTTGATTGTCCTTTTTTATTTTCTTGTGAGTTTTTAGTGAAAAAGGGTGGCTTAAAACCTTTCTACCTTTGATCCCTCCTTCCTTTCATCATGCCATTCCAAGCCTTTTGGAGGAATAGCCTACCTATTGTCTACTCATAAATATTTTTTTCTCTTCTTATGATCTCCTCCAAAGTCTTGGGGCTATCATATTGTATATTGTCACTATATAAGGAAGGTAACCCACTCAAAAATATTTGGATTTAAAAATTCTCATGCTTTATGAAGACAACATACTTCAACAATTCAAATAACTTATTCTCATATTCATCCATTTCCATGCTTCCCATTTTGAGTTCAAAGTAATCTTTATCTTTCTTTCATAGTAATTCTTAGACAAATATTTCTCCTAGAAATATCCTTTGAAATTCCTCCATGAGACCTTCCTCTCATTAAGTTTTTTGGCTTGCCTAAGTTGATCCCACCACATAGTTGTCTTTCCTTGCAAGTGGTAGGTTGCAATTCTTTTTTATACCCTTGAGGGATAGTCATGCAGATGGAAATACTTCTTCATTTCCAATAGCTAAACCTCATCCTCTTCTCCCTTCCTATGCTCACCATTGAAAGTTGGTGGATTTATTTTCTTGAGTTCACCTTGCAAGATGTTTTCCTCAGGCCTTCTCCTCTGCCTCCTGATAGGCGACACACTTGGGTTTCTCCCTGGCATTGAAATTTTATGAGCTATCCTTGTGTATTGATTTGGGGAATGATACCACCTACTCATTCTCCTTGAATTCCTATCATTCCCATGCTCATCCCTTCTTCTATGGTATTTGGACGTTGTCGCATGTCTATCACTATCATATTTCTTCGTACAAGATTCTTTATTGGCATGCCTATGAAATATATTTAGACTCTTTAGTATATCCTCTTGAGATTTCATAATCTTCTCATTATCTTCCCTATAGCTCTCCACTTCTCTATGTAGGCTTTTCATATTTATGGGCTCCTTCCTGCCTCTTCTTCCATTAGACTCTGTCTCATCATTTCCCATGTTGACTTGTAGACTTATGACCTCCTCCTCATGGTTGTAAGATCCCTATGCATCTTCCATGATTGTGGTTGTCATTTAGGAACCAAACTACCTTCCCGAGCCTCTTAATTATGCAAGAAAATTTGCATGCAATAAAATTTCTATTAGACCAAAATATATATGCATACACAGTTTTGGAAAAAGAATGCATAAATTTTATGCTCTTTAATGACTATCGATCATCTTCTTCTAAGTTGAATATAAAATATTTCTACTCAGATCAATTTTATAGGTTGCTAGATGGATTATCCTTCTCAGGGCCTTTCCAACAACTATTCATTTTCCCAAATATGATTTCCGAGATAAAATTTATGGCCAATTGAATATTACCACTTTACCCCTATTGTGCACCTTCTCCCAAATGTAAAATAATATCAAACACCAACTTTGGCGACCTACAAAGGTAAATATGCTAGGAACCAGGGAAAATTTTGTATGAGACATAGGTAACAATGTTGACACTAAATTCAAAAAAACTCTTAGATTGTCAAACCGATGCTTGAGTCAAAATCTACAACAATATGGAAATGGAAACTTTGTCCTTTTTCCCCATTTTTTTCCCGGCTTAGCAATTTTATCCCTATTTAAGCATCCATATATGAACTCCTTTGGAATTTTGATAGAATCCCAATTGGGTATATTCATGACTACCTTATGAACAATATGTCAAAATTTTGCCTTCATCTGGGCTCTGGGTTGATAGTTATGGCTTGCAGAAATTTTGACTATTTTCCATTTGTATCCTTATATGCTACATGTGTCTTATTTCTCTTCCTGTATATTTGTGTGTACCCAAATTCCAAATATATTTCCATGGTTATATTTTATGGTTCATAATATTTCCATAGACTACTCTTGTGCCCCAAATGAACTTCTAAGCAAGGATTTATGCCCTTTGGAAGTAAATTAGTGTTGAAATATTACCTTGCACTATTTCAACTATAACTTTCTCAGACAAGGTCCATTTCACTCCTGGAATATCTCATTGGAAATATCTCTCAGTTCTTTCTTTTAAGATGTAGATACTTGTGTACCAAATGTATGTAAATCCTAACCTTGTACAATATCTACTGCAAACAGATATTCAGAAAAGGAATAGAAAAGATACAATGGCAAATACAAACATTACACAGAGATTTTTCCTCTGGAAACCCAAACCGGGAAAACCAACATATTTTGTATTCATTCATTGTGTTACAATGTTTACAATAAAAAATACATATAGGATCCAATGACATACAAAACCCTAACCCAATGACTTAGATTAGTCCAAAACCCTAATTCCTTAACCGGAAATAGAAAACCATCAGCAAAGAAACCATGTGCCAAAAAACCACCTAAATATAATGCAGTCTCGAAGAATGTGGTCCCGATGCAGAAAAAAAACATTTAAGGGGTGTTGCCCCCGAACCCCTGCATGGGGGGCTCCACCCCCCTACGCACACGCTCAAACACTACTACTCGTGCAAAGAATATAACACATACCCAACAAGGTACACACAATTTTCGTGGTTTTCGACTACCTAAAAACGTTGTTTATGCCCCGCAAGATGAACACCTTCAAAAACCAAAATATTTTCATGGAAAATCATTGATTTATTATTTTAACAACTCATTAATTTGAACCCACGACATATCAAAATTGCTTTCTTCTTAGGTCCTTTCCATTGGACATATAACTTTCTCCACACTCATAGATCCTAAAAACGTTGTTTGTTCCCTCAAAAATGCTCTGCAAAATGAACACCTTCAAAAACTAAAATATTTTCATGGAAAATCATTGATTTATTATTGTAACAACTCATTAATTTGAACCCACAACATATCCAAATTACTTTCTTCTTAGGTCCTTGTCATTGGAAGTATAAATTTCTCCACACTCACAGATCCTTCTGAATCCCGAAGTCTAAAAACTATCGGGCTTTCTCTATTGGGCTTATCCATCAAAAACTCCTCATCCCTAGACCCATCGAAAACACTCCTTTCCAAAGACCTTCAGAAAAACTTCTTTTCGAAGACCATTAGATACACTCATTCAAGAAGTTTTCCTTGACCTAGGTCTTCCAAACACAGTCTTCTGAAATGATCCCTTTTGATCGACGATCCCCAATGGACACTTGAGATCTAATCTCCTCTCTTGATGAACAATAATGATTCATCCTTGAGTCTTTGGCCTTTTCCTTTACCAAAATCCCCTATGGGTCTCACATGTACCCCAACTACCACGTGGCACTCCCTGATTTTCATGCCCTTGTTGATGCGGCATTAAACATGGCATACTAACATGGAAATCTTATGTGGAATTCTCTTATACCCACATCCCTTCCAAGATAACATGTTCATTTGATAGATCGGATGATTGACAATCATGCTGACCAATGACACTAATCATCTCGGGTTCCAAGTTGCACACTAGTTACCTCGCTCGGAAGAGATCTATTGGAAACACAACACCACCACTAGGCTTTCTAAAAAAACCCTTTTGAAGTCACCTTTCCAAAGGATCCAACGGCTACCATATCTCGCATATGAAGGTCCATATATTCTCAGAAATATTCAACTCCTTGACCTTTAACTCAGTCAGACTGAAAACACTTCTAGTGGATCCAATGGATGAGAATGACTTCGATTTGATTTGATGGATCCCATTTCTTTAGGCTTGTGCCATCAAGTTTCTCCCTTTAGACTTAAACTTGTGCCCTACATTAGGATGTTCCCTAATCCCTCTTTCTGAAAGCTTGTTGGAAATGCCCTTTTCGGACTCTACAACTGAATATTGATCATTTATTCTTACATACGAATGAATCCAGACCATTGATCACCAACTTCTCTATCTCCATGAAAAACACATAATTTGACCCTCCAGGAAAAAATTGACTCTACAACCTGTAAGTCGATGTCATTAATCCCTTCTTCGACTGTTCTGAAGAAAATTAACTTGAATCTATTCATAAATTTGGGGATTTTACTTTGGTTCTCCATTTTTCCCCAAATTCGTCACACAACTGTGAATTTTTCCAATTCATGTTGACTCTTGGACCATACAAGATAAGTGTTCAAACTTGAAATTTGATACCAATATATAATGTCCCCCAACTTAACTGAGGAATATTACTATGTAGAATACACATAAATTCAAAAAAAATCTACTAACTAAAATTCCCGTAGCTTACCAGCTACGAATTATACACATATTTGACAATTTTTAGATACCCATAATTATATGCAGCTACAACATGTTGAAATAACATGAATGTAGCAATTAATCTCATCTAAGACAACATATAAATCATTCCCATTCGGAGAGTAACATGCTCAATAGTTTAACTCATAATTAACTCAAAAAATATATAAACACTTATCTTTTTTAAAAAGATATGGAAAACTCCCTTCTCTTATGGAAAACTCAGCCCCCATCATTTTCCATGTCCCCAACAACTAGCATCACATTTTATTTATTTAAAATTCATAAATACAATTTTCATGTTACATGACATGGCCATAGCCACATTCATATCTACATTATGCATTAATTAAACTAGGGATCATAGCGGGGATGTTACATTTCTCATGAGGATCGAAGAATGACGTGTTATTTCAAGAGGAGGACCTTAGGCAAATCTCACATGCTTCAACATTGTTGGTTTCAACAGAAGAAGGTGTTCAAGCTAAATCAAATTTATATGCTTCAACACCCTTGGATTTTGTTCTTTTTGTATCATTGAGAGCATTGGACATTGATGATACAAAATACTAAGGAAAATAAATAATAAAAATAGAATGTTATTTTAGGAGGAAACAAAAGTGTTAATCAACTAAATAAAATCTATATTATTTAGATTTTATTCTTGAGTAATTAAGGTTTATGAATTGTATCCCATGAGTAATTAGGGATGAGCTTCATTAATTATTATATTCGGTGTGTCATTGCGTGAGGACCAACCAAAGTTGAGGAACATTTTTATATAAATAAACATTATATTTTATATAATATTATTTTTCATTTAGGAACCAAAAATACTAATGTATGGAAGGTTGTGATGATGTGTATCCTATCACACCTCGATAGCTTCGACTCGAACCATAATGATTTGTTCCTTCTCAGGTTGTGTGACACCATGACCTTTCAACTCATTTTTTTGACCATCTAGAGTTTACTAAGTCCAAACTATGCCTCCTCACTTGGGGTTACTCATACTCATCCCAAGCTATGACGAATCAAGGTTATGCACTTAACTCTTTTTAACAATTGTTCCACAAGAATGTACACATTTATACAATCAACACATAAAATGTACAAGAGAGAAGAGACAAGAGTTAAATATGTGGCGCGTGACACAAGGCATGCCTAACACCCAAAATATTATTACGATCTTTACAAGTTTTACAAGGAGTGCTTGGATCAATTTTCATACAAGAGTCATGGTGTGCCATTGGCAGTCTCCCCAAAACCCAAGTACAAAATCCCCAAGTTGTATCAGATCCACCTTCTGCAATTATCCTCTACCACGCCTCAGTTTTCCAAACTCGCCCAAACCATAACTGGCTCAACTGAGATATAAAACCTCATTTGTGATCCACCTAGCTCGACCTCACTCAACCATGTCACCTTGTTCACCCTAGATTCCACACTATGGTGACTCGTCTTGTCTCAGAATTTCTTGTCTGTGTTCTTTCGCCTCTAATTTACTCCTCAAATCACCTCTCCATGCCATATATATGCACTCTTCCTCAATCCCTACATTGGGGAGGGTTTCATCTCAAGGAAGGATGTGATTGAACAACCCCACTCTTTGTTGCATCTTTGTTTGGTCCGACTAGCCAAGTGTGCCAGTGGGTTGTGTCAACCCCCACATGTGCTCGCTTGATTCACTCAATGCTAAGTATTTCACCCATACAATGTCGTGTTCTCCAAGTCACCCTACCTCATAGCATATTGTGCCCAAGTGTTGGGCATGGTTTCTTTTGGGTGTGTCAATCCCCAATTCTCCTGTGCTTATCCATAACTTTCCTGAATGCGTGCTTGATCTCTTTCGAGGTTTTTTCTAACTATGTGAGAAAGAAAAATCTACAATCGCATCATGGGGCACCCAAGGAGTCAATCTAACCCCCTGGTCCACCTCATGCTTCATATCACAAATGGGTCCATTGTGTTAAGGTTTAAGCTATTATTAGGTTTTTTTTCAATTCACTAGATAACCATAGCATAGATAGGATCACTGAGAAATACACAATCACAAGAGACACATCATTTATCCTGGGAAACCCTCATGGGGGAGAAAACCCAGCAAAAACTTCCTTAATATAGATATCCAATACAATGCCAAGAGATAACTCAATCAATACATAAAGTCTTCTCCCAAGAATGCACCTCTCTCTCTCTCTTCCTTCTTCTCCAACTGCAGCTCCAAACTTGCGCTCTGATGAACAAGTGAGTGTGTGTACAAATGAGGCGCTAGACTCTCTTATTTATACAATCTGGCAGGCGTTGAACTGCGGTGTCTTTTCACTGGCAGGGTCGACTTCTCACTATGGGTGGTTATAACCACTTTTAATATATTATGGGTGGTTATAACCACTTTAATATATTATGGGGCTGACTTATCATTTAGCCTATTACAATTAAGGTTTGGCCAATCCGCAATAGGGGATTTGGTCATTTACAATACCCAACATGATCAATCCACAAAAGGGGATTGATCTAATGAATAATACATCAATAATAAATAGAATACTTTTTGCAGTTACAATAATTCAACACTCCCCCTTAACAACAAGGGTATTCTACAACAACATCAGACGAGGGAGAGGACATCATCATCAACAACATATTGGAACACTGATTGGCATATCTATACATCATCAAAAAAAAATCTCATTATCAATATCATCATTCTCAGCAGGGAGCTGGAATGGCATCATCATCCTCATCAACATGAGGCTAAGGTAGCATCATCATCATCTTCAGTGTGAGGCTAAAGTAACATCATCATCTTCGGCATGAAAGATGAAATGACATCATCTTCAGTGTGAGACTAAAGTAACATCATCATCTTCGGCATGAAAGATGAAATAACATCATCATCATCATAATCATCTTCAACAAGGAGCTGAAGTGGCATCATCATCATCATGTTCAGCAAGAAGTTGAAGTGGCATCATCATCATCATCTTCAACAAGAAGATGAAGGGGCATCATTATCATCAACTTCAGCAAGAAGTTGAAGTGGCATCATCATCATCAATTGAATCAACATGGATTAGTATAACACTAATACATCATCATCATCAATAACAGCACAAGGTTGATACAACATCAAAAACAACAATATCACAGCACAAAGGCTAGAGAATAATCAATAACAACAACATCATAGCATGAAGGCTGAAGCATCATTAACATCAGCACTAGGCTGAGAGTCTTCAGCACGAGGTTGGCATCACAGCACGAATCTGGCTACAAAATATCATCATCACGAAGTTGGCATCACAACACGAGGCTGGCACATTGTTGGGTTACGAAAAAGGTACAAATATATTCCTTTTTCCCACAGTTCATGATATGATTTTGATTGATTCTTTAGATAGTTAGGGATAGATAGGAAAGAATATGATTAATATGTCTCTTAGGGTTGTTATTAAAGTTTTATTAAATAGATTCCAATTTATGATTAGAATGGCTTGATTTTGTTGCAGAATTGGATAAATAACCATCAAAGATAACCAAAGAGATTTTGGCTATGCGCAAGCTATTGCAGGTTGAAGACTTTTTAGGTGCAAAGCAGTTTGAACATAGTTACCAACTTAACGAGAACTCTCCAAAGTTCTCGTTTTTTGGGGGGTCCAATTTTTTACCTCATTTTTAAAAATGGTGCTACCGGTAGCACCCTGTCTCAGTTTTTAGCTGATTTTTGATATTTTAAATTTTTCGATCCACAATGTTTCCACATTATTTTTTTAAATGCTCATTTTTCATCTATTTTCAATTTTTTCTATATATATATATATATATATATATATATATATATATATATATATATATATATAT